>JAQIWE010002410.1:0-13300 GCA_034698565.1 Campodea plusiochaeta | reverse complement strand
AGAATGGGGGGGGGGGGAGGGGGTAGGAGAAGAAGTGGTGAAATACTTTCTTCTTCAGGTTATTCAGTGAGTGTTCGTGAACAGTGACACTTGACCTCAGCTTGCAATGCCTTTACCGATAATGCGCGAGTGGTTTAGACATCGAAATATCGTTAGTTTAATACAAGATGATAATTCGACTCCTGTATTATTGCGGTGGAGTAAGATTCGTGCGAGTTCTTATAATAGTTCGAAAGATTGGAAATCTCGTCGATCCACAAAATCTAGTAGAAAAATGAAAAGAGGACGGTGGTCGAGATATACAAATATTTCTAAAAATTCCCTCGATACGGACGACGATGATGGTATTTCATCAATGTCATCACTTGAATCTGTATATGTAGATGATGAAAGTAGATCACAATCACCACGTGATGACAAGTGGTAGGCGATATAAAAGAGTTTTATTGTGTTTCAAGTGATTAATTATATTTGTGTTTTATTTCTCTGTAGTTCTCCAGCTATTAAAGAGTTATGGTGGACAGAACTGAATCGAACAATAGGCGAGGAAATGGATAAAGAACCCAAATCTACTCCTATTCAAGTACTCTACTATGATTCAGCCTCAAATGTGGAATATGTAAGTACTCATTAATTTTATTTATTATTCTAACTCGCTATTACTCTGTTGTAGTCTTTCTTACGGCCAACCGTATTTCTTGTGATGGTGGTGGAGTGGCTACCACACCTGCTATTAGCAGGAGACCCAGGTTCGAATCCTGGCCATCATATACTTCAGCATGGCCTATCGTAAAATACTAATTTTGATGACAAGTACCGGTCATGTGCGTTGTCCTGTAATTCTTTTTTTTTTGTCGTAGTGTAAAACTGTGAGTGTTGGAAGACGAGAAACAGCAAGATCAGTTGCTCGTGCTGCTGCTCAATCATTAGATCTTCCCAATGCTACTCTTGTAGATCCACATACATGTCAGTTATGGGTAAGTTTTCACTTTTATATACTTTATCGTAAATAAAATAATTACTTCCTCTGATTAAGATAATTTGCGTTTGTTGACAATATGACCACATGGTTTTGTTATTAAGGTCACAAAGCTTTTTTGGTTTGTTTGATATTTTACGTGTTATACTGATACGATAATCTCACTTTTTTTATTACATGCATTTCCAAATCAGCCGGGCAGATAGTAACAATATGTGACTGTTGTGATTTATGTTTTATTTTAAAGTATAAGTGCGTTATTCTGGTTTTATTATTACCTCGTATTAAATGGTTTACGAATAATTTTAAACAATTAGTCTACAATGCAAGGAAAGTACACAGTAAGTGCCAATATTGATCATGCATGTATATTTGTCGCGTTAATTACAAAATTTCATCATGGTCGGCATAATTATGGTATTTTCATAAATGTCATTAATATAAAATGAATCCGAAACAAAGCAGAATACTTCCTTGTTTTCCATATTCACGTAATCTATATGACCTCAATTACTCTGATTGCCAATGCAACAGACAGCTTTGCATGGCAGTTTTATTTCTGAATGAAATTGTTCCCAAATATTTGACAGGTTGTATTTCCTCCCTCCCCCTCCCAGACATACAAACACACACTTTCTACCTGCTTTCTGTTCCTTTCATGGTGTAAAAGTAGACGATAGATAAAAATAACACATTTTGCTCTACGGGGATACCCAAGCTGAAGTTAGAATAGGGGTTTCCCAAAAATTTCTCTGGAAGATTTCTATTGTAATTCGTTGTCATTTTGTTGATTTGTATGTGCATTAGAAGTAACAAGGTAAAATTTCTACCACTTTGATTTTTGAAAACCATTATGTTACATTTTTGCGCCATAGAGAGAAGAACCCATTTTGAAATAAAATATTCCCGAATTTCTTAGAGTTTACTGATTGATGTGAGCAAAAGTATTTCACTGTTTGTAAACAAAGGCATCAATGACAGCTTACTTACGTTTAGGAATTTTCTCTTTACGCTTGCTAAAGTTTTCTTAAAAAAGTTAATGCTTCTATTAAAGTGTTACAGTTTCTATGAGTAATGTTTTGATCTACAAATACATTATTCATTGCGTTTACTATGTAACCTTTAGGCGGTGTTACTTATTTCAATGCAGCGTATTGTCTTGAACATTGCACTTGAAGTTTTATGAAACTCATTATAATACAATGCTTTTGTCAAATTGCTGGGACATGTTTTATTTTATATTTTAATTAGAATAATTAAATAGACGATTCTAATATAATTCCATCACTATTGTAGTGAATTGGTGTATCAATAATAGATAAACTGAGATGGAAAACGAGGGGTATAGTTCATTACACATAATGAACTGCAAGTTTGCACCTAGTCCTATCACTTAATTGTGGACTTGTTCACTTAAAATTTTTGTGCGAACAGTAATACGGAAACGAGCAACCCATCGCCGAAAAAACCTCTCCCTAATTTTAAGTATATACAGAAAGATTGTAAGAAGAAATGGAGATTAAAAGGATATGGGGTTGAAATAATTAATAATAATATTATATAAAATGGTGTTTACATTTAGCAACATTTGTTAAATAAGAAAGCGAAGGAATTTTCAAGCACATCTCTCTCAGTGTTTTTTTTGTTTTTGTGTGTTTGTGTTTTGCGCAAAATAAAACTAAGAGAGAGAGAAAGGGATTAAGACTAATTAAATAAGGTTATAGGCTACATTCATATTTTTTCTTTTCGTTTTCAAATTTATGTCTTTTTCGAGGATTGCAGATACAACCTTGACTCACCGTCTAGTAATATAACTGCCTAATTAAACTCAATAAAACTTTAATTTTTGGTGATTCTTAGTACTTTTTCAGTTAACTCCTTTACAGACATAAAATACAACAGAGTGAACAGACTGTACAATCTGTGCTGTCCATGTGCGTAGTATTTTATAGACTTCAAAGAACATGAGCGTATATTGATGCAATAATCTGCTAGTTCAATATCCAAACGGGGTTTGTTTATTTCTATTATAAAATACAAATTTTACTGAGTATTGCGGATGATGGATATACGCGAGGATGTACGTAGAGGAAGATTAAAAGCTATACCGTAACACGCAATGCGCAATGAAGGAGTGACAGATAAGGTTATTCCAATTTGTATGGAAGGTGATTTTTTTACTGCCTTTCTCACATTTCCACCGGTAACACCCCAAGTAATGAGCGAAACATCACAAATTTCAAGGATTTGAAAATCACAAAATCAAACAGACAATTTATAATACTTCCATATAAACTGACATTTCAATGGTTAACAATAATTCATTTATTATAGATTGGGGTAATTGTGTTGCAGCCAAAATAACAAAATATTAACAATCGGGTAACAAAGTAATATTTCCCAAATTACTTTCCATAAAAATTCAGAATGATTTAATGTTCTTGAAATTCCTTTACGTCAACTAGCAAATTTCTGACATGCGTATCGGCACTCAAAATAAACATTTCTATAGTTAGGAATAATCTAAAATAAAGTAAAAATTTTATGAGCTATATTTAAGATCTCTTCCTCCTCTTTTTATTTTCTTATACGAACAAGTTATTTTTCTACTTGTTGGATAACAGGAAGTTAATCGAAAGGTATTTCATAAATGGACGTTCATATAGTGTAAAATTATACTGTTGTAAAGTTATGCTGAAAAACCGCTTTATAGTAAGAAAAGTTTTAAGAATGCTAAAATAACGGAGTAATCTACCTGTTTGCTACATACAACTCATATTTCTGTCAAGTTTAAGAGGTAAAGGACAAAACTTCTTGGTCACTAGATTATAGATGATTTTTGAAACAATGAAATATTACGGACTTTCCATGTTAATACGTTTAACTTCGTTCCGAGAACAATTACTATTGTATATCACAAAGCTGTGTTTATTATACAGTTATATTGTTACAGTTCTCATTCTGCGTAAAGTTATACTTGATGAACGGATGTTTTAACTTAATGGTAATCTTAATAACATTATTCTACAGGTTTAACATCTGCAGTAATTATTTACTTGATGAAAGCGAAACTTCTGCGAGGGTCATTCCAAGGAACAACAACGTCGTATTTAGGGGGGGGGGGTGAGAGTTCGATATTCTATAGTCATACTTCCATAGCTGAAATGGAACAAAATTAGAAAACAAAAGAAAAACAATGTCAGGAAAAGAATAATATAGGCATGAGAGTCCAGCAAATGGTACATAATTATGTTAATCTTTTTTTTCTTTTCTTAAAAAATGAATTCATTATAGTCTGAGAAATACTAGACAACAATTTTTTTTCATACAGTACCGTACGGCCCTTGCAGAATAATGCTAGATTAATAAACTGTGACAACATCATTTCGATTGTTAAATATTGTTGTTTTATTTGTTGTTAGGTCCGTGATGAGGATTCTCCTTATCCTTTGGTTGGTCATGAACGTCCATTAGCAATAAGGATGCATGCACTTGCAGAAGCCGGATTCCAAAGTGAGCATGGACAGAGACTAGATCATTGTAATAATGTACATACTGCAGGAGGACAATTTATTCTTAGGTAAGTTTAGTACATTACTCACTTTTTATTCATTTTACACACCCTCACTCACTTTAAAGGCACTCTAATTATTTTTTTTATTATTATTTAATGTTTTATAAAACCAATTTTTTAATGGTACTCAATTTGCATTTTGTATTTATCAAATTATATGTCAGGTATTGTAATTTCCAATAGGTTAAATAATTATCAGCAATATATTTCATTATGAAATTCAGCTTAGATGGTGGGGGGCAACAGAGGCATTATATATATATATATATATTGGTACTGGTATGAAAGTTAATATTGCTTCTTAGATAAGGCTGTTAAATTTCAATTAATATTATTATTCTGTCAGCTATTCAATAATTACTTCTTTATTTCCTTACCATTTTTATAGTTCTTTCCTGTATGAATCTAACTTATACCATTAAAATTTAAGCTAATCTTTTTTGTAAGGTTTAAAAATATAATTTAATTTATTGTTTTGTTATGAATTTCTAATTGTATGTTTTTCTTCTCAGAAATGGAAGTGGTTCTAAAAATGTGGTTGCTCCAACACCTGAACCTAAAGTGACAAAAGGAGCAAAGAAAGTTAGAAAATCTCCTCTTCGTCTACAAAAAATGTTCAGAAGACAAAAGTCTGATGTAACTGATAGTTGTGGAAATAGCATTTCAAACTCATTTACAGAAGGAATGTTATTTGGAATTCCACTTACAAGACTGTGTGATAAGGATAGACTACCTCAACCCATCTTTGTAAGTCAGCTCTACATCAAATGAAATGCTCTTTAATGCTTTGGTTCTCAACAATTTTCAGTTCAAAGTTTATTAGCATTTACATAAATGATTTATTTATAGTGATGATTAAAAATAGTTTGAAGTAATTTAGGTCTACCATCTCATTTTTTAATTGGATAATTTTACTTTAACATTTTTTGCTCTCAATCTTGAAAAGTAGTGCTTTTGTTTCTAAATTTATATGCCATTATTTAAATAAATAATTATCAGTGAATGTAAAAATCATAATTTATATAAATGAAATATAAGACTGCTTTATATGAGAATAATAAATTAAACACTAGAAGAAAAATTCTTGATTTTTTGTGCTTAATTTATTATTCTAACGTAAAGTAGTCAGTTAATTTATTTCATTTGTTAAACTGAAATACTGGTTAGAAACTTAAACTGATATTAAACTGGTTATAAACTTAAACTGATATTAAACTGGTTAAATTACCTTAAATCATCATCTCAATCAAGGTTTTCTGTAATTTGACAATTATAATATAGAACACTAATGTTCAAAATTTTGGCGTAATAAATAAATGCGTGTATTCTTCCTATTAGGCTCTTCTTCATCAATTATGGCTTCGTGGTCCTTTAACTCAAGGAATCTTTCGTCGTTCTGCAAATGCGAGATTAGTTCGTGAAGTTCGTGAAAGATTAGACAATGGTGTTGAAGAAGATTTAACTCCTCTTCAACCGGTTGTTATTGCTTCTGTATTTAAAGAATTCCTAAGATCATTACCTGATTCATTACTTACATCACAACTTTATCCTTTATGGATGGAAGTAGCAGAATTACCACAACAACTCAAACTCAATCAAGTTGCAAGGTAAGGAAAATATTATGATATTATATTAATTTATAAGTAAACAGACATCAGATGTTTTGAGAGAGGGATTTCTTTCCTTCCCCTCTCAATTTTCAGTATGGATAAAATTGTGTGAATTTTTTTTTTAAATTAATTAATTTGCAATGCAATTTCTTCTTTAAAAATTTATTTGAACTCCAAAAAATGTAGGTCATTTCCAAGTCTTCTCTTTGCACCCTCCGAAAAGCTAATTACATCAAAGTTTTCCCCCTTTTGAGTATTTTTATGTGGTTGCACATACTATTAGAGTAAATTATTGAACTTGTTAATATTCATGTACGTAGTGTAATATCTAAAAGAAAGTGGAAATATATTAATTTGAGGAAATTTGCTATTAAATGAAAGAGATGTCAGTTACTAAAGCTTTACTGTCAGTTACTGTAACTTTACTGTAATGAAAGTAATATAAATATCGCAATACTGTGTTACATCATTATTATTACTGTAAATAAATATTTCAAAGTGATAACTACAGCAAACTTAAAATCGCAGAACTTTTCTGATTTTCAAAACCTGATGATTTATTTCGAGATTTGTGTGTAAAATTTATTTCAAAGAGTTGTCAGTATGACATTTGAATTGAATGTAAATGTGTATTATTTTGTTATTTTTAGGTTATGTTCTCGCCTTCCTCCAGCCCATTATAATCTTCTTCGTCATTTCTTGTGTGTATTATATCACATTGCCAGTCATAGTTGTATTAATATGATGTCATCAGCTAATTTAGGTGTTTGTGTTGGACCTAGTCTTTTGTGGGGAGGAAATTCAGGAGCACATTCTGCACCTGTAACACCCACTAATCCATTACCTACACCCATGTTAGGTAAGGAAAAAATAAATAAACAATATTTTATTTTATTATATTATATTTGGCTTTAAATTTTTTAAATTTTCTATTCCTATGTTACGATGGAGGCTAAGTGGCATTTTTTTCTATTCAATATTTCTTCTTGGATTTAATTATTTTTTCAGGACATTTCACCTTTATTGATAAAAAGGCTTTATCAACTGTACATAAAATTTTTTGGTTTAACTAAAAAATTTCACTCATTTTATGTACAGGTGATAAAGAATTTCATTACTAAAGGTGAAATGTCCTGAAGAAATACTGTGTTTCAGTAAGTGGTTAAACCTAAAAAGAAATATTTTTATTCCTAATTTATTAAATCTTATCTTTTCTTTTGCAAGTTTGTAATACTTTACATCCAGTAAGCCAATTTGAAATTTTATCACTTTCTTTAATATTCCTTGAATTTGAATATTTGCTAGTGATGGTAAAATTATTGTGATATCTTTGAATGTTTAGATAAATTAATCTATCGTAAATGTTTCAAGTATTAACAATTTAAATATTTAATAAGTAAATATTTTTTAAATATCAACGAGATTAAATGTCATTTTTCCATATCTAATCATTTATAGAATTCTTAATATTTTAAAAGTATTCAAATATTGTATAAAAGTAATTTTTTCATAAAATATTTGGTTATCTTAGTTAATACAAGTATGTATTGATGAAGGAATTTAATTTTTCCTCAAATTCCTCAATTGTAATCATTACCCATGAATGAAGTCCATGTCAGTTCATGAAGTCCACTATAGAGATGAAATATATTATAAAAGCAAATCTTATTATAACACGACAGATTAAAAAAAAATCCCATCCTGTTTTTCTCTAGTTTTGTAATTTTCTAATTTTGTGGGTAATTGTTACTAATTTGTATTTTGATACAGCAGCTGCAGCATCCCGTACTGTTCCATCTCTTGTTGAGTTTTTAATTGATCATTGTCCTGAAGTACTTGGTTCATCATGTATTCACTTATTTGGAAATTCAACATCAGAAAGGGAAACTACTTCTAGACAAGATAGTGGGGCTGAAGAATCAGATAGTTTACATAGTTGTAAGTACAATTAATATTTAGAAGAATAACAGAACTAATACCATTATATTGTACCACTCTAGAAAATAGTGTAGAGTTCATAAATCTTTTAAACATTTTACTACGCATGGAGAAGTTTTTTTATGTAACCTATATTTCTGGAGGTATAAACCTAAATAATTCTCTTTTTTAATGTAATAAATTTACTGACTGAATATGTAAGAATGTTAAATTTTTGATTGCATTTTTAATTTATGAAATGGAATATGGTTCATTGATAATATATTATTGATTATTTAAAATTTAAATGGTTCATTTAAATATTGTACTGAGTTTTCTGCAGATATTTAGCATATTTTAACTGCAACTCCAGTAGTTAGAATCACTATTTTACATTTTTATATTAACTGCAGAAATTGTTCTTTTATGAGTTGTTCCATATTATTAGTGCTTTTATTAACTTAATGTAGAGGTAAAAAGAATAAATAAGTGTGGTAATTTTGAATTTAATTATTTTTGTTCCTTTCAGCAAATGGTCTTCGTCGTGATGATTCGTCAATTGATAGTCTTGAGCGAGAATTATTGACTGAAGGAGAAAATGCTCTTCCTCGTAAAGATAAGATGTCTGTAACAAATCTTAGTAGAGATTCTGGTTTAACAATGTCTGATTCACAACTTTATACACCTGATGAAGAAGAACAAAGTGAAGATTCATCTGATAAGAGTCATCATTCATATCCATTACCATTATTACCTACTACATACAGTCCTGTATATAAAAGAAGAGAATATGGACATGCAAAGGTAACATACACCTTTGTAAAAAATTTAATATTCAATTCAGAACTCTTACTGTACATTCTATATCGAACTGGAAGTGGAAAAATAAGTAATTATTTCTTTAAGAGAAACTTTTATTTTTCCAAATATATTTCATGTCTGTATCCTGATGAAAGAGTTAATTTATTATGGGATAATGTATGGTGCCCAGTATGGGATACTCAGGACATAATCTGAATGATAATTAAATAATATTGTAAGAAAAATATAAAAAACTTAATCATATTGTTCGGAGTAGAAAGAAAGTATTATTTTGTGATATACAATACAGTATTTTATTAATTTGTATTTCCAGATATCAGCAACCTATTCCACCCCAGCCCTTGTAAAATCCACCCATGAAATCCACTATAGAGATGAAATATCAAACCAACCAATGAATCCTCATTTCCAAAGACAAGACTGGTTTAGAAGAAAATCTAATCTTAGAAGAGGAGTTCCAGCTGGTACTAAACCACAAACTCCAAATGGAAAAATTGAATCTTCACATGGATTATGTAGAAGTGCATCTGAAGAATCATTATTACATCATAATTCAAGTAGTACAAGCAATAGTCAAAAGAGACCTGCACTCCATGGAAAAGGAAGAGCTCCACCTCCACCACAAATTCAACAATCAACATGTAAAAGAAGTCAAAGTCAACCACATTTACCTCAAGTAGCAGATAGATCATATGATTCAAGTACATTATCAGATGATGATTCTACACCACATGTATCAAGGTAAACAAAGAAAAATAATCATTTACAAATACAAGTGCTATTTTACAATTTCAAATACTCTCAGGTTGCTGTTATTCATGTTTACACACAATTAGTTTTTTTTCTATTCATATTTAAATCATCCTTTTCTAATATATTACAGTATTCGTAACATTTTTTATGAAATTTACTAAAATTGACTTGTATAAAGTTGTATAGTCCGTTTCACATGAATTATACTCCACTCTTTGATTTTGGAAGACGAGCTATTTTGTTAATATTTTTCTTTAAATGTTCCTCAAAATATAAAGTTAAATTTACATTTCAACTCAAATATCAATACCATTCCTCAATCAAACATTGACAGAACTATGAGTCCCCAAAATTAAAAGTTTCTGAATTTTTGTTAGTTGGCTTGTAAATTTTCTTCAAAACTGTTCTGATTGAGATTGCGTACGTTTTGTTTTAATTGCAATCATTAACAATTTAATATAGTGTAGCTTTAAATTTAATTTTATTCAAATTAAATTATTTAAGTATTTTCTTCATTTAATCACAATTAGTAAGTAATAAGTATCATAACATTTTTTTGTATGTTATATGCCTCATTTGTGACAATATTGCTCGACGGAGAAGGAGAAATTAATACGTAATAAATGTAACAACATTTTCTGTTTGTTTCCACAGATCAAATTCTCGAGGTAAAGATTTTGTTGTGTCTGTTCCTCTGACTTCCTCTAATATGCCATATGATATACAAACTCAACATGCACTTAGTGCAAGAGCAAAACAATTATATCAAGAATCATTAAGGATTTATCAAGAAGAAAGTCTTCATGCTCATGCAACACCTGTTAGAGTTGAAAGTGAAGAAAACTCACATGGAGAAAGGTGAGGGAAAAAAAGACTTTGTCTAATTTTAAATAATGACTGTATATTCTACAGAACTCTTAAGGAGAGTTTAACTATATTTTATAATACAAATAACATTAGGGGGGTTACAAGTTTGGTTTTGCTTTTCAAAATTATGTGTTAGAAAGGCTTATTTTAAGAAAATTAAAAAATTATGGACAGTAGTCAGTGTTATACAATAAGTACACTGAAGAAATAATTACAGCATTTGAATAACTGAAGCAACCTACAGCATAGTTATGAAAGGAAATAAAAATTTAATTAGGATCAGGCATAGGGATTTCATAGTATCAGGAAGAAAAGCTGTGTGAGTTGATATTATTTTCAAAAAGTATTTCAAAAGAGTGTAACATAATTTTTAAGATAACTATAAAAAGTCCCACCATATCTCCTTACAACTACAAAGTATTTGAAAATTGCTGTTTGAAAATAAAATAGTTTTTGTAATGATTTTAATGTTGTTTTCTGGTATTTTAGCACTGCCACAAAACCATCAAGGTGACAATTTAATAGAAATGTACGCACGGTATTCTATTATATTTGCTTTTGATTGAGTTGTAGAAAAACATATGCAGCTGAAATTGGGGCTTCTGTGTTTAAACTTTAAATGTATGTTAATAGGAAGATTAACAGAAAATATATTAATATTGTAACATGTTCTTATCATTATTATGCTAAATGCAGATTTTGCACATTTAATATGGAGAATAACATGACTAAATTTATAGGGAATTTTCAATTATCATACTTTATTTTATAGTATGGTGGGAGCTTAATTAAATAGTTTGTATGTATGTAACATGCATTTTTGAGAAGAAATATAAGACAAAATTGAAATAAAAATGTTTTACATGTCAATATAGTATGATGGGTATATTATTATATTTCTTCTCATTTTGTTTTGATGAGTTTTTGTGATGATGTCATTTTGCTTTCTATGTACGGTAGAATGGGTACATAATGCAGGGTACACTGTGTGCAGCTTTTGTAATAACATGTTTGAAAGAAATTCATATGCATCAACTATTTTCAATCTTAACAGAAAATAATAATTAAAAACATTATCACTATTATTGAAATTTCATTTCAATTTGAAGAATATGTACAAAAAAACTGATCATAAGAATGTGGTGAAGATAAATAGAACACATAAATATGAATGAAGAGAAAACAAAAATTAATGCAACGTAAATGAAAAAAATGTTTTTTTAACTATGAAAAGGTTGTTGTACTAACAATATCACATTATGATGAATGTCAGTTACAATTCTTTAACAGCAAATAAAACTAATTTTGTTTTTATTATTATTTCAGCTCCCTGTGTTCAACTCTTAAACGATCAACCAAGCAACATCATCAACAACAACACGAATCAACTCCACATAGATTTCATACACGAAAACATCAACCAGTAATGAGAGTATCAAAAGATGAATCAGTTCAAACAGAATCTAGATCAGCTGGACCATGTGAAAGAAGAGGAAGAGCATTAAGAAGAAGTGTTTGGAATAATTCACAAAGATCTAAATCACTTCCTCCAATGGGATCAGATGGAGAATCAGATTGTGAAGGAAAAGAAACAATTTCATATGTTGATCCAGCATTAAGACATGAAATAAGTTGGTGTGTTTCAGAATTAAGAGCTCTCTATGATAGACCTCCTCCATATAGACCTCCTCCTCATCCTCATCCATGTTTAATACCTGCATATAGAGCACCTATTACAAATTATCATTTGGGAAATAGTCAGTCAGAACTCTATGTTACAAAACAGTTATTAAGTGGAAAAAATAGTGCTTCAGATTCTACTGATGAATCAAACTGTGGGGAAGAGTCTTATGTGTAACACGCTTTTTTTTATTTGGTTTGAACTGGACATCTAGTCCACAACTTTTTGTTCATGTTCAAGTCTGTTTTAACAAAGGGTTAACAAAAATTTGTTCTTTGAAAGTACAAGGTAGTTTTTTTTTTGTGCTTATGTTTTTTTGATGGTGTGATTTAAAGTTTATGACAATGTTACCATGAAATTTCATTTTTATGTAACAAGATTTAGTACTAAGTTTTTTTTCATACTCCAACTCTTTAAAAAAAGATTACTGCTTATACCTGTGATATACTTGCCTTAATGTGTCAACTTTTATCAAAATAATTCTTTGATGAGATGAGAACAGAAAAAAAGAACTTCTGGAAGGGAGAATAACAAGAAGTCTATTTGTAACTATTAATAGGTTTAACTATTGTTTATGTGCCACATGGGTAGATATGTACAGTAAAATGTAGATTTTTATTATTGAAAAACCAATGGAGTAATGTAGATTAAGAATAATCAAAGTTATCATTATTTGTTGACTTTGTAATAATATCTATTGTAAATAGCTTTTTAAAAAAAAACTTGTTTGATGCCATGATCTGATACCAGGACATTATATTTGCTCATTCATATCCCACCCATTTTTGTTATGTACAGTTTGTATTATAGAAAGTTGTGTTTTGTATTATGTTATACAACTCAACAGAAACAATTCAGAAAGAAAAAAGAATAAAATGGCAGCTCATACTAATTATTATTTTATTTAAACCATTTAATATTACTGAATATGGTAGAAAAGTAACTTTTGGAGTGCTGTAAAAATGATAAATAAATAAATAATCCTTTATTGATCTTTTGTTCATTATACAATAATTAATAAATTTAGCACTTGTAGTACATTGTACTAATACAGTGCATTCAGTAATAGAAAGATGCAATTTAAATAACACAGAAAC
>JAQIWE010002409.1:0-13300 GCA_034698565.1 Campodea plusiochaeta | reverse complement strand
TCACTCTGGCTCTGGGCACCCCATATTATTCTGCAACCAGGTGCACTGCTGATTTTCAGGTGTTATTTAGTTTTATCTATATCCTAATTTGCTCACTCAATTTAAGAAAACTTCAGTTTCTTTTAAAAAGTTTCTAATTTTTACTGTTAATGTAACTTATGAATTAAAAAACGACAATAATAATAATAATTGAAGATTACTGAAAAGAAAACTTCATACTTTTCATTGATCAATAGAAAAATACGCATTGTAGGAAATTCAATTTGAGAAACATTATTCTATAATAATTATAATTTCTTCAGAGGAGTCATATTCGTTTTCAGGATTGAATTTGCTGACTTAAACTTATGAAGATATAGAGAGATAGGAAACACCGTGTAATACATACAGCGTCACCCACCTGCCCACTGGTTTGGGCATTGTTAGGGTCGCCAGATTCCTTCCCCCATGAACATTTCACAGCTTGACCGTTGATATCAGTATTGTGAACAGCTACTATGGCATGGGTGGCCGCTTCTTTTGTAGAAAACCTATGGAGAAAGTTGGAAATATTGAATTTTCTGAAGTTTAAATTAATTTTAAAATATTTTTGTTACGCATATATACAAGTATGTTAAAATTAGTGATTACCATATGAAGCAAAGAAAATGTCATATTAATTATGTTAGAATGATGTAAAAACGCATTACCTAAAATAGCGACACTTTTAGCAATCACACAACTTAGTTTTTATTAACAATGTTTAAAATTCAAATTACAATATTAATGATGCCTTCACCGGCTGTAGTAAATACAGGTTAAATAATCTTACATATTTTATAAAAAAAACGTTGCATTTTCTGTATCAATGAAGATTAAAAAAAAGTAACAGTATTAATAATGAAAAAGAGCTGGCTAATAAGTAAACAAAGTTGTTAAAATAATAATAATAATTATGAGATTTCGTTGACTTTTATAATAATAACAGTAATGAGTAAATGTAATTAAAAAGAAGATAATTTGACAACAAAATTGAATATAACTGCGGAAGTAACAAGTAAAATGTCCTGTTACACAATGGCATTGCAATAAAAAAATTACTCTTTACCTAATAAATGCATATCCTTTATCTTTGAACACTCTTATTTCTTGAATGCTACCGAAAGGCGAGAAAGTCTTCTGCATGAGCTCTTCACTGAGTCCATTGGTAATACCTCCACAATATACTGTGCAATTGGTAGGACTGGATTGATTGTAAACTTCATCAAAAGTCAGAGGTTTGGCATTCGCTGTGAAATAAAAAGTTTAAGGTTGGTGTGATATCTAGGGTTGTAAATATTGAGAAATAATTAGATTTCGTGTTAATTTGTTGCATGAGTTCGTCTTCATTTTTGTATTGAGAATAATAAACACAGCATAATGTTAATAATGGTGTTAATTTATTTAAAAAATACTTTTCTTCTTATAATACCGAAAGTTTACCTGACTTTTACATTTTCCAGAAATGACGAAAAGACAGGTGCATTAAATACAGTAGTGCGAACAAGTAAGATTTGATGTTTTGCGAAAAAGCCAGTCTGTTTATTTTTGCTATACTCAAAACAATCACAATCACTAAATCATTGAAAGTATGGGGGTAATATCCTCTAATGCACGTAGTAATTGACTTCATTCTATAGTTTGGTCATTTTTACATTAACCTTTTGAACACAAATGGCCGCATCAATTGGTTACATGAGATTTAATGGCTGTCATATTTAGACCTGCAATTAATATGTTTGAACCATTTTAGTCATTCAATATTAATAGGAATAAGCCAGTTTTATTCTGCCGGTTATTTTGAAATAAAAGAAACCATTGAATCAATAAAGTGAACCTTTTCCTTCTAAAATATAAAAAGCTGCTTTGAAATCGACTAAGACGAAGGACAAGAGACAGAACCAAAGAGAGTGAAGGGTCTTTGATAGAACGTTATATGTTCATAGTTTCCTGTAATCAATTGACAAAATATTGTAGTAATTTTTGGTATTACAATGAACTGTTTGGACTCAAATTTAACTACTATTTAATGTTAAAAATAGATGAAAATTTATAACTATTAACCGTCATGCTTGCCAAAACATAGCCAAACCATTTATCAGAAGATAGTGTTGAAGAAACCAACAAAAAAGTTATTTTGATATTCAAAGTACCATCATTTTGGCTTGCTAACATCAAAACTAAAACCGAGACCAAAAATTCCGTAAACTGCCTTCGAAGTTCCACAATGTAACCTTCAGGTATGACCCCCCACCCTCGTATGTGCGCATAATAACACCGATTTACCAACTCCATAAATAATTGAATAAACACTCTTTTTCGAAATGGAATGTGACACAAAAAGAGAGGACGAGAGAGAGAAAAAATTGAAAAGAGTAAAAAAAATCTGATTGTAATTCAGAGACCGATTTCCTTTCATTTTTCAGGGCATGTCATCCCCTTTCAAAGTGACGTTATTTTCATGTGTCTCCCACGAAAAAAAGGTAATTTAATTCTTCCAATGTTATAAAAATGTTCAATGCTTTCCAACGTACTACTGGAAGAGTTGTTCAAATGGGGGCTGATTTAAATGGAATTCCAAAAGCTTTCAATAATTCATTCACTTACTTTTATTTGGAGGTAAATTTTTAAATGAAATTAGGAAACGCAATTGTGGACACAATAAGTAACTTACATGTACAACACATCTTTTCTTTCTATAACAACTGCAATGTCTTCATCCGTATTTTCACATTTTCAACATAACAAAGATGTGATAAAGATGTAAGTTTCCAAAGAAAAGAAAATTAATCAGCAAATCAGAAAAGATATACAATAAAACCTTCCAAATTCCTCATAACTTAGATTGGAGTATTGCTCTGCCACATTAAAAGAAGTAACAGTTTAATATTAACAAGTGATACACTTTTGTCCAACTGCACCAATAACATAAAAAAAGAATCTTAATAACGACTGCTTGAAGATAATTTTCAGATGTTCGTAATCAACAGAAGTAAGATTATAAAATAATCTGTAACATATATTACAAAATATCCGCAATAAAAGCTTGAAACATTTTTCTGACGTGCTCATTAAATATCTATCTACGGCATAATTATATTAACAGATAATAGTATGTTAATCTGAATAAAGGTCTCCCATTTCAATATCACAATAGCGAACGTTCAGTGTGACAACATGACTGGAGATGCCAACATGGTACATGGATGGCCAGTTGTCCTGTAACGTGCATGAAATAAAAGTATTTTGATTTTTAATCAATTACGTAGAAGTATTATAAATAGTTGTGAAGTTTGAAATATTTAGTAATAAGGATTAAAATATTCCTGCTGTAAATTATAAAAGTAAAGGCTTTATTATATGCATAAAACATTTTAGAATTCTTTTAAAATGTCATAAAATTTAACACCTCGCCAGATTGAATACAGTATATAAGTTGTTCGTAGCAAAATTGTTTAACTTGATTGACTTGTTATCAAGAAACTAATTGGAAGATTTCAGAACAGCTTTAAAAAGACTTTTAGCGGAAGTACAGTGTTACAATACAATATCATTATTAAGAAGAAATGATAATTTTTATGCTCTGTTCATTATTCTCGCTGTAATAGTACAATACAAGATAATTGTAAATTATTATCGTTTAATTCAATGTAATTAAACAAAAAATAAACAAAAGTAAAATGAATACGAAACCAAAAATACCTGATGGAAATTGAGTACCAGGGCGCCAACCAGGGGAAATGGTACCTGTTTTAAATAAACAAAAAAATGCAAAATAAATTCATAATATGCCAGGTTTTGTTTAGTAAATAAATAAAGAAGAATGCAAATCATATAAAAATAAATAAGAGCAGTTTCCATGTGGAAATATTTCCAGTATTCTGCTACAAGTACTGCAGAAACTGTTTTTCCAGCATGCCTGCTTTTAGTTACAGCCCCCGGTTGTTCAAGAATAAAATAAACATGCGATAAAAAAAAGGATACCGTAAGAAACATGCTTAAAATTATATACCAAAAATATAGCAATCGCAAACTATAAAAACATACATTACCTGTTGGTTTTAAAGGGAAATAATATTTTGAAAACATGCATATAATAATAAAAAATAAGAGTTAAAAATAATAAGTGTTTAAAAAATTAGAATAATAAGCAAAATTAGCATGCGTTAACATAGCCCTGTTAATATCTGTAGGCAGTTTAAATATAATATCAATTGGTTAGAGTTAGAGACATATAACAATGTAGTAAAATGTGAATAGTAAAATTTTATGTACCCACACGGTAATATAAACAATACAAAAATACCCAAATAAAGTTCAAAAATACGAAAAAAGAGTAAAAAATAATAAAAGAACAAAACTGACTTACGCATGAGTTACCGTACTTTTAAAATTTTATTTTTCGATGGAGTAGGTCTCTGAAAAAAATGTTACATATTCAGGAAACAGTATATAAGAATATATTACACACACCGCCAAAACATATTTCGGCGGGAAAATTTTACCCAAAGTTGGCGATTTAAGTAACCGGAGTTTTTGCAAGAGGCAATATAATATAATCTTATTCTTAAAAAAAAAAGGATTCATGCATTGCAGCATCTTTCTCTTAATCTCAGAAACGATCATGAAGTTTAAAAATTTTGCACAATTTATATTTGTTTACGTCTACTTTACAACCCACTCAAACTTAAATTTACTTTCACTGTAGGTATAGCGAAGATCTTTTCTCGGTAATTTACTTTTAGTGAAAATGGTGAGCACTTCTCCCGAGGGTGTTTCTCAGCTATATCAAAATTGGGATTTTTTCATGTCAATATTGCCAAAAGAAATTGTCAAAGCTCACTGACATCCATTCATGTTCTCGCTTTCTTGGAAATAAATTAAATTCATTAATAAGAAAATAATTCATGTTATTTTTTAAAGCGTCATCTTCAATCTTTGGTATACTCGAACCGTCGAACAACTTGGGATTTTTACACCCTTCTGAAAATAGTTATTTTAATTTTTGATGTCATTAAAGTACAGAAAATAAATATATTTTTAAAGTTTCCGTAAGTACAGCACACTTCTATGATGACGGAAAATAAAATTACTTTACTTTAAAGTGAATAAGAAAATAGAGATTCATTTATAGATCCGATTTGGCTGGAAATCTTTATGGGAAAGGGTATTCAGTCTATTAAGTATTCACAGCACGGGGATATAAGGGGGCGACGAAGAAAAAATAAATGACCGAAGTATAGCTACAGAAGATAAATGATATTTAGATTTGAATTCGCTCATGGATAAAGGAATCTATGATTGGCCAACATGTCCAGTTTAATGGGGAAAGGGAGCGTTAAGAATCTTTACATGGCTGAGAAAGAAAATGGTTGGTATCAGATTCAAAAAGTATAAAAATCAAGAAAACTATTTTTTTTTTTATTTATTTAATACTAAAATCACTTTCTATTATTTAGAAAACTTTGGCATGTACATTCAATATTCGTTATAAATATTATTTTATAGGTATTCCAATGTTTTTCGTTTGTAACAGGCTATACTATAATTTTTCCCCCATGCCAGAGAATGCTACTAAAATTTGTATTTTTGCGCAGGAGCATATGAAAGGATATTGCACAACTAAAGAACTTTAAAGGATAAATTGTTATATGAAAATTTCTGAATATATAAATAAAAAACGAAATGTGTGGTAACTAAGTCACTTCTTAGTTCTTACAAATGCTATGAATGTAAAAATTGATTTCATTAAATTTATTGAATGAACGAATTACTATTCTTTAACTTGTATAAGCTTATAGAAAAATAACTTGAATACACGAAAAATATATTTACGGTTTCACCCAAGATGGAAGTCTTTATAAGACGACTAAAAACTGAAATACTGATGTTTATTTTTTCTTCTCTGAATTACTGAGAACATATCCTGGAAATTCCGTAAGAAACTTCTATTATTACATTTTTCCGTGAGAAAGACTAACAAACAAACAAACTTATTACTTTACCTGCCCAATACAAAACGCAATAACAAACTTCCTTAAATGAAAATCCACCTTTATATAACGCTCTGAGAAAAAAAAATCTCCAGTATGTAATAAACTCGAATACCGTACACACAAGAAAACCATAGCAAGATATATTTATTGAATGTTAGCTATTTTCACCATATTGCGAAGGGATAAATTCTATTTTAACATGAAAACACCCCCCACATTATTTTGATTTAGTAAGGTGAAAATTACAACCATCTGTTCGCCCCCTACAAATAAAAATCGTACGTGATATATACATTACTTATTACGATATAGAACCGCTAATTATCAAAGGGGGTAATAAACAGGGCAGGGAGGGGGTAAATTGGGAGTATTTGGTGTCATGAAAGGGGTAAATGTTTTTATAGTGTTGGAAAGAAATATACTGTTAGGAAATGTTGATAGATCTTCATAATGTTTTTTTGTTTGTTCGAACACGATTTTTAGATTTATTAAAGTAAGGAAGAACAGGAAAATTTTGAAGTGGATATCTAGTGTATAAGGCCATAATCTTGATATGCTGCTCTAAAACTTTCATTACTGGTCATTATACATTGAATATTAAATAGAAGAAATAACTAAAATAACCGAAGTATCAGAATTTCGATCGTCTGCGAAAACACTGATAAAAATATAAACGAGGAAAAATAATTGTGTATATAGTATGTTTATTTTATGAATATTTAAGAACACATAAACTTAATCTCAAATAAAAAAAACAGCGGTGATACATGTTCAGATCTAACTTAGCAACTATCGAGAGAGTCTCTAAATGGAATTCTCTTTAAAATCTTAATTCGTCTTCAAGACTATAATTTTTCTCCCTCTAAATATAAATGAGAGCTCTAAAAATATTCACCTTAAAAATCAAGATAGCTTCTAACAGGTTTGTATTAGAAAGTGTTTAATCGATTCATTTTACTCTTTCTAACCTGCTATTTAGTTCCAAGGATATCCAAAACTATCAGAACAATGGTAAACATAATACTGAAATTGACAATCATGTCATGCTTAGGTCTGCTGTCTGGATTTTCAATATTAAACGCAACAGAGAAAGTTTTTATAGAACAAATCAAGAAACAGGGACTTTTAGTAAGATTCAAATTTCAGATGTCATATGGTTTCATGGGGAACTTCATTATCTTATCCAGAAATTGGAAAAATTAATAAAGCTAACATTCTATACTTGGAATTCTGAGTCCAGTAATTTAAAATTCACATCTTCAATAAACTTAATTTAAAGAGGAATACTGAACAAAAAAATAATAAATCAATACTGTATCGTTTCCGAGTATTTAAAATGTTACACTTTTTATCAACATCTGAAAATTCAAGGTGAAAAACTACAACTTAAACCGTAGCTGTTTAAATGTTCTATACTCCAAGAAAACACCGTCTTATAAACGTTTATTTTCGTCATAGTAGTTCATCAGTAAAACAAAACATATTTTCCATATTTCCTTTAACCTTCGCGACAGATGAAACCATACGAGTGCAAAAAGGGACTCAAAACCAAGAGATTTATATGTCCTAGGGGGAAAATATGAAGAAAGGTACTCTTATACGCGAAAAAAAAAACACAGATGAAAGGAGAGTAGATTTCTATTCTGTTCTTTTCTCTATAGCTTTTTATTACTTGGTTGCTTTACTTTCTTTCTGACCTGTCCGCTAGAAATAAAGGACATTCTGGTTAAATAATGACCTGAGCCATAGAAAGACGAAAGTAACACAAAGAAGAAATAAAAAAAATCACTCAGCACCGCGGACAACAATGTTGTTGGGGGGATGAACAGAACGTGGGGAAATTCGTAACAATGTCATTGTTAGAAAGTGGTAATATGCCAACTGAATATCAGCGAGAAAAAAAATCGTACTTCTTAAATTTTTCATCAATTTTGCCGGGATTAACAATTCTTGAAGGGATTTACTATCTCATCACAGTTACTAAAAGACTATCCCATTTGATATATATAGTACGCGTATATCAATATAAAAGCAAAAGTAAATTGTTAAACCTACATAATTATGATTTGTTTCAGAAATATGCAAAAACATTATATTACTATAAAATTGCCAACATACTGTATGAGGAATCAAGTATTGCTAGAGATGAAGTTATCAGAAACACTATTTGCAATAGAAGAGAGAAGAAATATTATCTTCAGCTTTCAGTTATCACAGATATACGCCTGTATTCCTTTTCACTTCATTCAGCTTCATTTCATTTCATTTTAATTCATCAATTATTCTTTACATTTTCCGAAGTTTCACGCCTTATAGGTGTACAACTCCAAGATCACTCTGCAATTCCCAGCAACACTTTGTTATTTTGTGGCGCCCAACGTGGGGCAGTACATAATTACAGACTGTGATCAGTTGAGAATTTTTCCTTCCACCTCCCCCATCCTTTAATTACTCGGACAGGGTGGAAGGGGAGAGGGGAGGGAGTTGCTAATTAAAGCTTCCCTTCTTCGTTATGACGGAAATTGTTAACCCGGTACCAATACGTGCTGATCTAATACAATGCCGGGAAGTTTAAAGGGTTACGTGCTGCTCGTGATCTCGTGGGATGGATCAGTTTAAAGAGGAAGAATACAAGTATTATGCAATATTGAAATATAATAGTAGATCTGTATCTCACAATCCGTACGTTAAAATAATGTGCTATCCGTTTCAGTTATGACATCGTAAGAGCTTCTGATTTAATACTAAGAGTAAGAGGGCTTGGGAAATGAAAAAAAATAATCATATACCATTCTGATATCTTCAAATGAAATAAAATATACCGGTACAAAAAAAAATAACCATCCACCTTTGGATTATGCAATTTCAGAGAATTTATTCTTATTACTATTTTCTTCTGACAAATAAACATACAATAAATTATAAAAATTAACACATAACAAAATTAAATACATAACGCATTTATTGGACAACTGAAAAAGAACAAAAAAAACGGTTCATTTGAAATTATACACGGTGTGTTTATATGTCATCGAAAACGATAAGTTATACATTATAAAATACGAATAATAATAATTTTTCTAAAGTAAACTGTAGAAATGTTTTAATATAGGCTATTATTGGTGAAAAGATACCACCTATTTCTGGTGACTATTATAGCTTCCATTGTTTGATATCTAACAAATTACCCGTTGTTATCAAATATACAATGATTGTAAAAATAAATTAACATACGATTATTACTAGTATTAAATATTAGTAGTCTTTCTCTTAAAAATATTGTACTTATTTTATTTTGTGTTCTTACAGGTATCATTAGACCAATCGCTTTTGAATGAAACAATTTGATAAACTGACTTACCGTCGGAAATAGTTAGTGAAATATTGTCAATAAAATATTGTATAATGAATTAAAGAAATGTAAACTTGTTATTAAGTGCATGCTGAACATGAGTCTAACGACAAACAATACGTACTTAAAGAAGTACGTATTGTTTGTAAAAAAAAATACTCTTTTAAATAAACTTCACAAATAATGACAATTTGACCCCTTTTTTGATGATTTTTTTCTTCAAAATTTGTTGTTCTCTACCAACAATCCAACATTGCAGATAGAAATCTAGACATCAAAATTACAGGCAAAAAAGTTGCAGATGAAAGAAACGTTGATTGTCTCAATCGCGTTAATTTAATAAAGAAGTTGATAATAAATGGAAGTTGCAAATAAATTGAGGGAAACAGGAACAGATGGAACCTGCAGCTTACTGCTATCTTTCTATGAACCTAGGAAGAGTAGTAGAGGGTGTGTGGGTCATGGGGCGATTTTTTAATGACTCACTGACCCACCATGATCTTCTTCTATATCTGTTCCACCGATAAAATTTAATTATATAGGTGAAAGCAACAATGAAAATTCCCATAATAACATTAACAGCACTTGTAATGAAATATGAGAAAGATAATTGCGAGAAGATCATTTTAAAATCCAATTTGTAACAGTAATTAATATTTCTGACTTTACATTATGAATGACAAATATAACTGAGATTAAAATGAAAATATATATTTTCTAAATTACCAAGGCATTACTATAATGCCCATCTATTATGAATATAAAAATTGATTTCCAGTGCTTTGTGAATTTTATTCCACGCAAGAAAATGTTAAATATTTGCAACGTAGGCTTATATTACGAAATTGCTATCCTGTAACAAAAAAAATGCACCATGTTGAAATTTTAATGTTAATCTGTTTGTGGAGGATGAGCTCTGTGGGTGAAGTGGATCATGGTGGGTTCTGGATCACTTAGCTTGGTGGGTCAATGGGTCATGGGCCACAAATGTTGTGACCCACTACAACTCTGAAAGTTAGTGAATTTAGCTGATCAGAACCTTAGATCCCACCAAATTGACAGGAGTCGTTAAGTCGATGTGAGTTACTTGGCTATTCCAGTTATCACCAGTATTAAATATAAGTTTATTAAATGAACAGTAATCACATCTCACTAACAGGAGAATTGCAGTCCAACCTATTCAAATTACTTCTGTGTTACCTAAACCAATTTTTATCCTACACACGTTGTAAACTCATGTAAACAGCAACTTTTCATGTAACAAACCAACCCCATTAGTTAATGACATAAATGTGACAACACTGTGCAAATGTCAACATCGCCTGTCACATCAAATAAGGTTTTATCTTGTTTAATCCTAAAGACATGCGGGCATACGGTTGTCAACACTGTATTTATTTTGGGAATATTCTAAATGGCCTTTTTGACGTTTGTGGAAAAAGGTTTTTAGTGAGATAGATAAATCTCATTGTTTGTTTGTTTCTGTACTACCGACGGCCATTTTGCCGTGTCACTGTTTTAATCAGCCTCGCCCCATTTTATTGGGATGAAGTTATAATTGGCCAATTTGAATATTGTTATCACTTCATTTTCCAATTACATTTTCTTAATTAAATCTATCGTGAAGGTAATCTTTTAATTTTTTTAATGAATTTGACTTTATCAAGAAAATAATTGACTTGATTTTAACTAACTGGTAAGTGTTGAATTTTAAATGCAATTGTGATAATAGCGTCCTAGTATGACTTTGTATTAATAAATACTGCATAAATAGCTTAGAAACAGCTATGACGGTTTATTACTAGTTTCTCGTTAATATATTACGGCATTAAATCATTTTCTTTGAGCAATATTCATTACGGAAATCATAAGTAATGATTCAAATATTTTTCTTTTCTGCTGTTAACCAAATCCTGATAACACTAAGACCATAGTAACTCAGAGTCACCTTTATAGTGGTTGCGAAATTACAGGATAACATTTCTTAATATCAATCTATAATACTATTGCCACTGATTTCGTTGTTGAAAAAATTTGCTTCACAAAACATTTAATATGAATGTACACTGTACTTACCGCTTTTTTAACGAATGAAACAAAACCATAGCCTTTAGATTTAAGAGTCTGTGGATCTCGAACTACGCGACAGTCTCTGTAAAGAAAAGAAATGGAAAATCATTAGTTAACAGGTTAATCAGTACAACGTCTTGAACATAGTGTTATATATACAATTATATTAATAAAACCGAATCTATAAGACAGAATTATAATTTTTCCACACTTTCTTGCAGTTGATTAATAAAACTGTATAAAACAATGCAAAAAGACTTTCGTAGAATAAATTATGATATTGATTAAATGATAATTAGCAGACAAGTCAATTCCAGCAGTCATATTTACCTACGTAATACAATTCCAGGAATAGTGTATTGCTTAATTCTTGAGAAGTGTAACTGTAAGTTTTGGGGTTGAAATATACCATTTAATAAGGAATACAACCAAGTGAATCAGCTGACCGAAAGCATAATGAAGTTCTTACATGTTGTGCAGATTCTTCGAAAGTTAACAAACTCACAATCACACTGAAATTTATAATACGGAAACTCAGAGAGGTCTCTGTTTTTAAATACTTTCTCCTTTTTGAATTTATAAATTTCATTGTACCTCACGATAATAAAACAGCACTTTTAAAAATTGAGAAAAGTTTTATAATAAATCCAGTTAATCTAGGCCTACTGTTATGTTTTGCACTTTATTTTTCTCTATGTTTTTCATAACAAAACCAACTTGGTTGAACCTACAGCAGACAGAAATGTAAACATACTCAAATCCACATTTCTAAGATTACTGTAAATACTCAAGGCACATATGACGTGCTACTAAAATCCAAAGTAACATCATATCATGACATATTTCTTCTCAAAGTACTGCGGGCTGTAATATTATTAAAACATTCTCTAAGTATATATATTCTGTTTATTCACGGGATAGAGTAGTCTATTTACATGTCGATGTTCAGGTTTAAGTCAGTCTCTCAGTGTATTTATTGAAGTGATGGAATATAAGAATTTCTCTCAAAATAATTTGTTAGAATTATGTAAATTGATGTAAGCTCAGATGTATTTTTTCGTATGATTCTTGCTTTAAATAACCTAATGTTTTAAAAGACGTTACAGATTACATGCTGGGAAAAGTTTCATCCAGTAAATTGAAACGCTGGTCTAATAGTGAGATTATCAATTAACATCTGGTTTTTCAAGAAAATGATAGCTATGAAAACGTAAACAGTAAATCTTTCACAAAATTGACAATATCGATGTTTTATTGCAGAATTAATATACTGTAGTGTTACAGTAATTTTTTCCCTAATTGCAGTCCTGATATTTTAAAAATGTGTTAAAAATAACGGCAACAAACGTTAAATAGAACAGTCAATATAAAGATTTCGATGAGAGTATAAAATTATTTCAATGAGAAAAAAAGATAAAATATATATTCGTGTGTTATTGTTTGTAACAGGGCCGTAATCAGTCATTTCAGTATGAGTGGGGTCAGATCAGCAAAAACTGAGTGGGCACTTTAAATTTCTATATTTCCTTCTTTACGCCAAACAGTAGATTTCGTTTACTAAACTTATATGACCTTATCCACTCCATTAGATTTATGCCATTGAATCAAAGTTTCATTAAAAATCATTTTTACCACCAGTACAGGGAAACAAAATACATATCGCAGGCCATCTGAATTCAAGTGAAGACTATTATTGTGAGGGCAAATAAACCCGAGAGCGAGAACTTTTCGTTTTCTGACACAAATACAATAACTTGAAGATTTATTTTTTCACAGTATGGTGAATTTTCAGTTGTAATACCACAAGAGCTATGAGTATATCCCATGATTTGCATTTGTTTACAACGAGAGGTATGATCTAGCA
>JAQIWE010002408.1:0-13300 GCA_034698565.1 Campodea plusiochaeta | reverse complement strand
ATAAAGCTTCATCAAACTACAAAGTTGCTCATCTCCTGCTTCTACCTCCATCTCCTACTTTTACACTAATCGATTGCTTGAATACATGTAGCTAGTTACTACTCTCAAGTTACATGTACTTAAGATTCAATACCAAACATACCTTCGAATTAATTATATGAAGACGGTATTAGCAATCTAATTAATAAAATGACAAACAACACATTCTTACTTTTTCAATTAAGACTTATCAAAGATTATAATTACACTAAGTGTATGATAGAGTACAATAAATAAGATTAGTGATATTGATGTTACAATAGGTATCTTACAATATTAACACAGTTACAATAGGTATCAACAATGTGAAAATCACTAGAATTGATTTTGATGTATTGTGGTTTATAATCATATATGTTACTGTCGTTTGTTACTTAGTCATCGTGAACGAAGCACAGAATATAATACTGTAGTAGCATTTTTGGCCATGTATGTTTCCGAAAGAAAATGACCTACAGGATGATCATGTCTGTCTGTCTGCCCCTAGATATATTTATTGTACTACTGTTCATTGTAAATTTTGTTAACTCTATAATTGGGTAAGATTCCCGTTGAGTTTTTTGTAAAATAAATAAAATAAAATCTATGGACCGATTTTAAAGAAATTTTCAGGAATTGTAGATTGTGATGTAACTAGATGACACCCTAAGTCGGATTTTGTTTTCGGGTTGGTGATGAATATATGAAATTATTCCGATTTTTACCACATTTTCAGCTTATATGTACTGTATAATCCTGCAACAAAATATTTTGGATTTCGGATACCCATTTTCCAAGAATTTTGCAAACTTAGTAGGAATTGTAAAATTTTTAAAGGGCATTAAAATATCACTGAACTACAAAGTTTTTGTAATCAGAATAACCCTACATTTTTCAGGCAGCAATATCTCAAAAACTGTCTGAGATAGAGACCTGAATCAACCAACAACCAAATTAAAGCATTAGCAATTCTCTTTCCAATAATATATGGGTTACTGGATCAGATACGTCAGATTTCTGACTATGGTCAATTTACAAAAAAGTGCCTAAAATAAAAGTTGCAAAATGAGAGACAGTAAAAAAGAAACTAAATTAAAAAATGTTTAAGGGCTTATTTTTGCTTTCACATGTACGAAAAATTTAAAACATAGAATTAATTCAGATAGCTTCCTTCTAGTCTGAATATTTAAGATTCTGTTTTTCGTGTAAATATGTCTAACAGACTGAAATTTTAAATATTGTAAATAAAACGTATGCAACTATTCTGTGAAATTTGTAATTTAGATTCCAAAATTCCAGTAAGCTTACAGAAAATTATTTGATTGCAATATTCCCCAATTGGCAGAAATAGAACTTTAGCTAATGCCAATTTAAGTTTTTCTGATAACTGATTTTTAAAGGTAAATAAATATTTTAATTTGGCGAAGGTTCTTATAGTGACAATAATCTCCACATACATCACGTGGAATAATTATTTGAAGTTTGATAAGCTCACTTTTTTCCCGACACCTTCAGTATATATTGTAATATTTAATATTCACGTTTATTGTTAATCAGTTTTCATCATTGTAAATCTGCAATCGTAGCTCTTCATTTCCTCAATATTAGGCTTAATTCATAGCTAAATAATAACATTTTGTCTCCAAATGTGAAAGGTTACATTACCTAGGTGCGGCTATTTCTGGTTAAAATACGAACATAAAATTATTGTATTACCCAAATACTAAATATGAAATTTATTACCATGATAAACTAGCAGTGTAAAGTTTTGTATTTGTGTCCTAGAAGAACATATCAAATAGCTCATGTACTGTATATCTCACGATATCTACACAATCTACACTTACTCAAAAGTAAGCTCATATATTATTAGAGAATGTAAATCTTAACTCTTATGCAATATCATCACAATAAAAGCTGCTATTTGTGACATAAAGAAATACAGAATTTTTAAATCTACTTTGAATTGTAATGAACCTGTGAATACAATAAAACTGGCCTAAATTAAATAAATGTGATATTTATATTATCTGTGATATTCTCATAGCTGTTAATAATGTTGACTCATTGACTATTTCATCATTCTTATAGGTTACCTATAGACTTTTCCATAACATTTCAAATTATTCATCTTAACAACTCTCTCTCTAATGTCAATTTCATGTTTATGTATGGAAAAAAGTTAAACTTTGCAAATTACGTATATAGAGGTGTTTTATTTATGATATTCATAAGAATATTTGACTATATAGGATTGTCTTTGTGCAGATGATAACATATTACATACTTTTGTATAATAATTTTCTCTTTCATAAATGATAATTATCACATAAACATAATTGTTTATAAATGAGTCTTTGGTAGAAGTCTTTTGTACATTCAGAAAGAAAATTAAACTATGCGAACTTTCGATTATTATTATTATTTTCATTCGTTTTAAAGTATTTAAGAGAAATACAGAGTGTATAGCTTAGTTTAGTTCTTGTAAAATGTATAGTTCTGAATGAATATCTGAGGGAACAGCTGTATCTATCGCACTATCTGAAAAGTGTTCAAGTATTATACTCAAAAGATCTTTAGTTCCTCGGCACTACGACGAAATAATGTTATTGGCTATTCCGAATCATTGAGTGTGCTAACTCTCAAGATAATAAATAAAAGAATGTCGTGTTAATTACTACAATATATTATTAGTGGTATATTTAATCCGATGAGAATCGATACTTCACTCGTATATTAGGATCTTTCAATCCTCGTGTATCAACAAGGGTCACTAAGCCAATTTATTGTTTAATCCTACAATACTGCTGTAATATTCAGTGTACTATTGTTTTAAAAATATAATATTACGATCTTAATCAGTATTTCCTAATAATTTAGTGTTGTTTGATCTGTGTGCAGTACTTATAAGATACTATATAATAAAGTTTAAATAATTTATCTTCTGTACGTTAAACAATTTCTGCATCAACTGAGAAATTGTATAATAAAAACAAATATATCAAAATGAATCTCGTATTAATAAGACCAAGTATAAATAATTCATAATGTTTTAGTAAGAGCTAAGCGCAAGTTACGTTATAATATTATATCTTCTTGTTAAAATGAATATCAAATAATTAGAGTAAAGTGAGAATATGAATTTTCCATATTTGTGCACAGTACTACAGTGGATTAAAGTAATGTATGGTTCGTTTAAAAGGGTCTCAGAAATACAATACTTGACAGTAGAGCTTACTTTTCCCTAATCGTTTACCCGATTCTCTCAAGAAAATGGAATCTGAATTTTGTAGAAGAGAAAATATCAATATCCCATTAAACATGTTGGAAGTGTTGTCAGACACGACCTAAGCTGCTCAAATCATATAGGCTGCTCAAATCATATAGTAGTATATATTGGATATCTTAACTTTACAGCACAAGGAGTGACAATTGCCAATTTCCCAATGTCACTTAAACAATGTTAATATATGATTAAGTCAACTTTAAACAATACAGCGTATATGAGAAAAATACATTTTAAACTTAATCGATAAAATAATCGTTTCTTCCCTTATAATCATATTCTTTATTATATCTTACATGGAAATACCCCCAATTACAAGATACAGATGTGAACAGAAATACATTTGTGCAAAGAAGTAAAATTAGTCATAATTATTGATAAGGATTTATGTTATTTAAATTACAATGGGTTTGGATCTTATAGGTAAGTGCCATACTGCCAAAATTGTTTTTAAGCTGAGGTAGCTAGAACGGAGTGAACTTTCTTGTTCGGAGCAAAGGAACAGACAAATTTAGTTTCGAAAGAAATACAGATAAATTTTTAGATCTAAGTAAGCGAAAGAGAAAACGAAGCAAATACTTTTCATAACATTCTTTTATAGTGGTAATTTCATAAACTCACACAACTGATGAAATATATTTCGGTGAAAGATGATTTCATGCTCATAGCAGATATATTTAATAAATCGAACTTGAATTTTCTTCAAGTCATTGTAAAAGGTATGGCTGACGTGGATACCAAATTGACAAACAATAAGTTACTTGAGGGCGCACTAGGCATATATATATACTGTTTTAAGTGTCAGAATGTCAAAATCTGTTGCAAATTCGAAGTACCATACCTAAGCACCTGTGAGCTTTGGTAATACACAAATCAACATGGCTGGAAAAGTTGAAATTGTTTTGAATGGTGACCCCTAAGTCGTTCGACAACTTTTTTTTAATAGGGACAGAGCTCAGCAGATATACTGCTACTTATATTACATTACTTTCTCCGTAACTTCTGAATACAACTAAACTTTTGTACATATTTGCATGATGAGAATAATAATACGTAGATGAGAATAATAATAATTTACATAAGTATATAATAGTTGGCATACTGTATAGTTAACTTATCTTAGTGAAAGAATATGAAATGAAGTGATGTTGCTTTACATATAATCAGGATCAGCGTAGGTGAATGTAATCTCTCAGCCAGAAGTGCATTTCAACATCTATTTCAAAGTAAATAATCTTGTTAAATGATATCAGTATAGTATACAGTAGTATAGTGGATTAAGATGGTCATTGTGGTGTTGAATTTAATTTCCATTCGAAAATATTAAATATCGTTTTATACTCAGCACTCTGCACTTTTATTTTCGCATTTTTGTTGTTGTTGTTGTAAATCGTGCGGCCGTATATGGAGAAGCTGTTATTCCTAGATCTAGAAGCCCATATTGATTAAAAATTTATATGTTGTTAATACATTCATGTATCTGTAGGTTAAATAGGTTTTGAGATATTAATGTTTGAAAATCGGAAGAAAAACGTTTGAACTATAATCATGTATAAAATATTTTATTTCCTTAGGAGTTAGAGACGTTATTGACAGCTAATTGTATTTATGCGTTTTAAAATAGTCATCCACTGTACGACTCTAATATTTAAAAAGTATTATGATTAGTAATTTTTAAGTAACTTGTAGAGTGTATTATATACTGAAGTTTGAAATATATTACTGACTTGGGATTATTCAAAAGGATTTTAGGATATACCAGAAGTAGGATTTAAACTTTTCAAAATATATTTCTAAAAGTAGAGTTGTAAAAGTTTTTATGTATTACAATGTCTCTTTGTGAAGTAGAAATTTCACACTTCATACAGTATAGCTCATGTGGAGATACTTTTAGTACTATATAGGGTTTATTTCAACACACACTCTGTTATCATTTATGAAACTTCTGAGGATATATTTATACTTCTTCTGTTGCACATCAAAACAATTGTTACTTTTTTATACAAGATTGAAATTTTGCTTGATGAATAGGTGTACTTTAACAATTATTTTACGATATTGAGTGAAGTTAGTAATAGAAACAAAGGTTTAAAATTCCCAGATTTTCAAAATTAACAATTTTTAATTTTGACCAGCAACAATTTACTATATTCATTTTTCGGTACGAACAATTGATCGTATCGATTCGATGTGACGCAATTATACTAGAAAATGCAAACTTTGAAGCGGTCATTTAGGATTTTTGGGGCTCCTGAGTAATTAAATGATTCAATATCTAAAAATTAATCTTTAAAGAAGATATATTATCACGAAAAATTTCATGTTACAAGATTGTGAAGAACTGCTTGAATATCGAGAGTTGTCTCTCCATAGTATTACTAATTTGCAGATATATGCTAATACTTTTCGCTATATACTGCAGTTTATGGAGAAGTGAGCTTATGGAGAAGTTTAAGGAGAAGTGAGTTTATGGAGAAGTTTATGGAGAAGTGAGCTTATGGAGAAGTTTAAGGAGAAGTGAGCTTATGGAGAAGTTTAAGGAGAAGTGAGCTTATGCAGAAGTTTAGGGAGAAGTGAGCTTATGGAGAAGTTTCAGAAGAAGTGAGCTTATGGAGAAGTTTCAGAAGAAGTGAGCTTATGGAGAAGTTTCAGGAGAAGTGAGTTTATGGAGAAGTTTAAGGAGAAGTGAGTTTATGGAGAAGTGAGCTTATGGAGACGTTTAAGAAGGCGTGAGCTTATGAAGAAGTTTAAGGAGAAGTGAGTTTATGGAGAAATTTATGGAGAAGTAATCATATCATACTTACACTATCAGTGAATTATTTATATTTAGTAAAAAAAAGTTAAATTTAAATTGTTCTTATAAACATTGAAGAACTTGCTGATAATAGAACTATCTCTTATTAATTACACAGGAATTCATATTTTATTGGTCACATTAATATTATTCTTAAAGAGCATTTAAATAAAGTGTTTTGTATGTATAATAACTATTACTTTGTTCTATATAAATCTAGTTTAAGATATATTTACTACAACTATATAAAAGCAATGATCATTTTGTGGTAAACAGTTAGATTTTTTTTTACTTATTAAGCTTTAATCGAACCTATACGTGAAGCAATTCGTCACGCATTCTAAAAGCACACATCTTTAAAGAGTAGAAACTTTCTGAAAATTGGTTGTGAACATAAACTTTCCTCTTCTCAATTCAATCTCTAAAGTTTTCATAAGAAATCAATACACCTTCAAATTGTATACCCGCAACTTTGAATTTCTTTGTTTTCTATAGTAGAGACAAACCCAAGAGACCAAACATTTTTCTTACACCCAGAGGCGAAACTCATACAGTTTCGATCAATGAAAAAAAGAACAATTTTTACTTGCTGGAATGAATTCTTGCAAATACTTGTAATGAAACGGTTTTAGTGTACCAATATACGTTATTATTAAGACGGAAGGTAAGTAGCATGCTCTTCTATTAGACACTCTTCCTGGGTTTTGCGTCTTACAGAAACAAAAATATTTCTTCTATTCTTCCGGACGCTTTGCCAGCATTAACAAAGGCGAAAAGTCCTGTTAGAAATATTTTGTTTCCATAAGAGGTCAAACCCAAGAAGAGTGTCTAATATAACGTTTTTTTTTTCTAAAAAATCATATGCTGATATGGATTTATATATTCGACAAAATATACACCACAATAAATGCTGAATTGTATGGAAATGTTGACTCGTTTTATATTGGTTTGAATTTAAAAGGACTGCAATTTTATGTGTATTATTATTAACAGACATTGTAAAAAATTAAAATTAAAAATTAAATACATATTCTGATATATTTACAATGACTATTTTCATGGTACCATTTTACCAATGTAAAAGTAGACTATGATATATTTTTAGAGATATTATGCTACAGTGTATTTCTTCACTCTCATATGCGTTTTATAATTATAAATTTCAGTTTTCACACATCTTTTGTATTTTAGATACAAAATTACAAATATATATAGATAAACAAATGGGGGAAGGAGGCAACAAAAAACTTGTATGTGTAGTTACATCTTCAGCTTAGCATTTTTTTTCCTGCCAGGAACTGAAAGCTGATGATTTGTTTAGATTTGATTCCTGATGCAATTGCAATTGCATCATGAATGCAAATGAATAACTTTTCTAACATTTCTGATATTTCAGTTACTCGCCGTTACTGTAGATAGTGTAGAAGAACATTAACAAAAAATTTAATGGAAATTTCACTTAATATGATTAAGTTTTCCTTTTTTCTGAAGCTCTCAACCAATCGTTAATTTTTATTTTTATTTCAATAGTCAATTAGTATTACGCGAATTTCCAATTTATACAGCACCATAATGTAGTTATTAACTTTGGTATATTCACGTGTTGAGAAAACTAAGGAAGGAAAACGTCATCATCCAATTTTCAAATAAATTTTAAAAGCATCTCAAATACTGAATCACTTTAAAATACTTTTTTCTAATTTAATTAATACATTATTGAAGAATTTGCTGATGTATATTTCAATGACACAACGTTGTCTGATTCTGACCAACCGTAAAAGGTTATTTCTATTCAATCAATAAGTGAATGAATGACAATTGTTGAAGAAATACGAAGTGGAAAATAAGTGTTATTCTGAACCAGAGTTGAGTGAAGTGACAGTGAACGAAACGGTTATCAGTGTACATATAACTATTTTATTACATTCAAGCCTAATTTAAAGTGTATATTATAGTAAGCTACATTGTGAAATTCATTCATTGAATACCCCGGAGAGAAATGAATATATCGATGATTTGCTATTGAGGTATAACTGCCATACTCCTCGTACCATATCTCCCTCGTGGCATTGCTAGATCATACTTCTCGTTGTAAACAAAAGCAAATCTTGGAATATACTGATTTCTCTCGTGGTATATTACAACTGACCATTTTGTAAAGGTAAAGACTCAATTAAAATTATTTTAACTTTCCCTATTTAATGAAATTAGTATTAAAGTTAAACTGATATCTTATATAAAGACCTAAAATATGAAGTAAGGAAAATTACAAATTTGAAGATACTGTAAAGTATCTTAATGATAATTGTTTTAATATTTCAAAGTGAAAATCCAGAGAAACTTACTTAATTTTCATATACTTCAGTTGTTCACCAAGCAAAGTCCAGTAGTTCCTGAAAAGAAATTTATCAATTAGTAAGTAAAAATAATCTAATTTTTATTGTTATGTTTTATACAAAACAAGATAATGGGGATTTTGAGATGTTTTGCTCAATTGCAAATAATATTTCGAATTTTTTGTAATATGATCATCAAACTAAATGACTTCATCATTCTCCAGTTCATTATTATATGATAATATTATATTAAGTAATATTCCAAAATTTCATCAAAAGAAAGAATTTCTGGGAGAATTATACAGCTCGTATCTATTTACATCTACCGAAACAATAATATTAAAATTTTATTTTATAGTATGCAAAAAAGGAATGGAAATAAGGGCTATATTTTCACGTTACAAAATAGAAAAATTATGTGTTACAAAGCTGACTATAAAGTAATGCTATATTTACAATGTTTATAGTTCATTTTGTTTAAAAGTCTCCTTTCCAGCAATCAATTTGCTCCAAATACTAATGAGTGTTGAACCTTCAGACTCGTTCAAAAGATTCCGTCCTCTTCGTATGAAAATGGTTTCCAAAAATTTAGTTTATATGGATTTGTGGTAGTAACTAGTAGACGTGGGTTTTCAAGGTCTATAGGATGACCGGTACCTTTTGAGTGTAATGCAATTGCTGATTCTTCCGGTCTTCCGAGTCATAAGTAATCTTGATGATTCTTAACCTGATCCTTTAAACGTTTGATAGTTTTCCCTCTGTATTGTTTTGGGCAATCATTATATTTCAAATTGTATACTCCAGGCTTGTCAATCTTTGGTAAATTATCTTTTTTTGAACTCGTAATATTTCCGATTTTCGGTGGAGGTATTTACGCTGTGGCGATTTCGTATTGCTTTAGTACCTGTCCAGTGGCGTTAGAAAATCGAGGTAGCAGAATTTAGTAGGTTTTGGATAATGCTGTATTTCCTTGTTTAAACGTTTCGAGATGTTTACTCAATGTTCCTTAGTTGCTTTATATAGTTCACTTCTTCTTTAAGAGTATCATCTTTACATACTAATTCCTGCTCTGCTTAATAAAAACCTAAATGCTGACCTTGCTGAATAGCAAGAATCTTGATTAGAAGGGTTTCTGTATATGCTGGGATGTAGTCAGGCGTTCATGGATATCTCGTATTATTGTAACATCTAAAAGTTTAAGTTGTTATTCGATTCCAATTCCATGGTGAATTTAATAGTTTCGCTCATCTTGTTCATGTTCTCAAGAAACTCTTCTAAAACTTGCTTTCCATGACTCCAACAGAATATTACATCATCAACATATCTAAAAATACTGACGTATACGATAACTTTCATTTATTCTACAGCAGCTAAAATCCGCACCATGGTCATGACACCAAGGTATACACTCTCTAAATGTATTCTAATGGAGTTATCCACTCTCTCAAGGGTCAGAAACTGTGACGCGGAATTTAATTTGTAGATATTACATAGACACTAACAAACAGTTGTAGTGTAATAATTGTGATTAAGAAAAATGGAACATCCTGGGACCAATATATTACGCACAGTCTATCAAGATTTTCTAGGAAAAGTAATCGAAACAAATACTAAACTTTATTATTTTATCTGTTCAACTTCTCATTTTTACCTTAAAAAAATTCTTATGTTTTTCAATAGAAATTTCCTGTCAAATGACTAATCGTTGAAAATAAAATTAAAATGTGAGTCCATACACTTTTCCTTTTATGCCTTAACTAATCATAATGAGAGAGTATCAGTACAAAACAATATTGTAAAGTATTGAACTACCTCAATAGTCCATTCATTAATATTACTAATTAATTCCTACAGCCACTCATCCGTTGTATCTTCCTTTCATTAGGGTTTTCTACATTCACAAAAATATGACCGAGCTGAAAGGAAATTTATTCTCACTAAAACAAACATACAAAAAAATTCATGTATAACTGAAATGATGAAGGATAATATTCTCTATTTCAAAGTTTAATGCAAACTCATTTTCAAGCTATTTACAATATTGAAATGTGTGTGAAAATAGACAGATGAAAACATACAAAATATTTAAGGTTTTAAAATGGATTTTTTCAGTATGTTTTCTCAATTTTTGGCGCATTAATTCCTGAAGCTCGTATGTTCATCTTCAACTTTTATGTGGATTACCTCAACATAACATGGATCATAAACAGTTAAACCTCTGTACAATAGAATAGCAACATTCCAATCGAAGAAACGAGATTTAGTTAACGAATGGTTTGCACAAAGTGCTTTTTTGTCTGATTATTTTTGAATACAAACAACATTTGAGTTTGTTTTATCCCATCAACCAAAAACATTTACTTTCAACATTCGTAAAAAAACAAAATCATAATAATTATATTTTTCCCATAACATGATTAAATGTAAAAATAGGTAATTTAAGAGCAATTTTTTATCAATTGTAAGTTTGTAGCTCTTCACATCCGCAAGAGAGAGAGAACAATCGATTTGAAAGATTAGCAGCTCCGATTTCTTTAAAACATTATTCTGCTCAAAAATTTCTCTGTAAGATCACAAAATGCGTCTTTTTCACTTACAGTACGCTAGTTGCAGATTGACTGTTGTAGAAGTAATATAGTCTTTGTGTTGTAGGATGTGAGTTATAGTCTGTGAGTTGTAGTATGTGAGGTTTATTAGATAGGAAAGGAGACTTTCAACTTATACTTTTACAAGAATTGGATGTGAAAAAGAAAAAGCAGTTCCACTGTTTTGATGTTGGATACCCTAATGAATCTTTGGCGCAAATTTTTGCTATTCACACATTATATTGTTGTTATCGAGCAAGGATTTAGTAAAGTTAATGCTTATAATAATATCTATATATAAAATAATAAAGGAAAGTACAAAAAACATTATTTTTTTATCTGCAGGTAACCCTTTAATATAATTTATTATCATATCTACAGTTCTTATACAATCTATCATTTTTATTAACTATAGGACATTAATATACTTCACTTGTACTGTCTTAGCTGTATAAAAACATTAAAACAAGAGGAAGTGACAAGAAAAAACATTATTATTATTATTACTTTACTGTTTCAACACATAGTCCTTACTATTTAGTTCATATCGTCAATGTTAGCAAGAGATTTTTTTTTCTAATATTAATGAGTTAAATGATCAACTTATTTCGTGTGTAAATTATGATAACGTACCATGACCAATACATTTCACAACTACTGTATACATTTTTCATTGCCGTTCAAAACATATGTGATAAGTTTCATCTTGCCCTTTCGTATGAAATGATTCGTATTTTACATTTTCCTTCAAAGGATAAAAGTAGAAATTCTCTCTTCTACTGCATCACTTGTGGTGTATGAAACGCAAACACGTACAAAGTGTTAGTCTACATGTTATAGAGGCTTGCTGGTTTCTATTTTCAGAAAATAGCGTAATGCAGCTCTTTTTTTTCTAGAAGACGTTCTCTTAAATGACACATAAAAAGGAGAAAATTTTCTCTGCTTTTGTGGGAAGTATTTACAAATGATCAAAGTGTTATAGGCGGTAACAACTCACAAAGTACTATTAATGAAATGGGTATTTTTAATTATTCAGTCAATTTCAGTGTTAACAAAATATATTTTTCTCATTGCTAGATGTTTTCTTCACTTTTTTTTTAATTGTTTTCATATTAGTGCTAAAAATATCTCCTGTAAAACATTTTCTATATAGAATTGTACAGACAGTATATATACAGAGGGAGAAAGCATTATTAGAACATTCCCTTCAGAGTTTCCAACTTAGTTTTCTCGCAATCTCTGAATCTCGCATCAATATTCTCTTTTAAAACTCAGAGTCACTATGTCGAGTTATAGTGCAGCCTCGTTTAATATCGTTACAACAATATTCTTTTTCTTATTTATCTTTATAATTTAACTACTCATATATTATTATGTGTAAGGTTAGATCTAAGAGAGGCTCTACTAGAGTCTAATCTCGCCTAATAAAGTCCGTTTATTATTATTATTATTATTAAAATTCTCGTTCGCCAAGAATACTATCATTTCATGATAAGAGTTAGTTTTCCGAAACTATAATATCAGTATCAAACAAACAATATGATTGTGAGTGTAAATTCTTTAAGCTTCTATAGGAACATTAAAAAAATGAAACTTGTTGCTTTCATTAATGCAGTTTTTAGATAATTATATTATTATTCAACTAAAAACATTTAAAATACCTGTAAAGCTATTTTCCATAAAAATGAATAATATTGTAGAGAGTCTTAACCAGAGACTCTCTCCTAACTTTCTCACCCAAAATGAAAATGGATAAGCCACAAAGCCATTAATCAAATATATATAATATCTTTCCTTACTCAAATGGAGTGTGAATTGGAACACGATCCTGCTTGTAAATCAATATATTTCATACAGAAAGGTAAAATGTACATATTCTACTTTTCTAAGAAGACTTAGAAACAAGAGATTCAATTGGCAAATGTTAAGGGTTTAAAGGTAATTAAGTTCCCGACACTCTACTAATCTCTTTTGTTAAGGAATCCAATAAAAGCAGAAAGCAAAGCAAGGAAAAGGGGGAAAGGAAGGGAAAGAAGAGGAGTAGAAACAACCACCTGGAATTCAATTGGTTGGTAGAGATTAAGAATCATGTTTATTAAAATCATCTCATTTACTGAATATACGTTACATTATGCTAATAATAAAGTCTATACAAAAGAAATTGAGAAATTAATACCATCTATTATAATAGGTGACAGAAATACTGCTAATCATCCATTACGTAATTTCTTTCTAATTAAACTGTAGCTTTCAAAGTAATTGCATTTTTTTTTCTTACGAT
>JAQIWE010002407.1:0-13302 GCA_034698565.1 Campodea plusiochaeta | reverse complement strand
AATTCATAAAAATCGGTTCATTGGTTGCAACTTGGCAGCCGATTGAAATGTGTCAGTTCGCTCTGAGACACCCTGTAGTTTGTAATTCCTTCCACTAGCGATCGGTTAGTAATTGAAAAAATCGTCAAAAACATTTTTTTTTTCGAAACCTATCATCAGGAACGAAAATTATTGAAATATCATATTACCAGGAGAAAAAAGAACATTTTCCACTCATGCTACAAGCATTCTGTTTTGATAACTAAAATAATATTGTTTTTTTCTATGTTTTTGATTAAAGTAAGAGTATTGTATAATTACGAACTTAATTGTTTAGCTATTTAATTATATGATTTGGAATACTAGTTAATGTAGGCGAGTGTAAGGTTGCAGGCATCAGAGATGACTGACAGTTACATGAAGTGCGACTTGCTTTTGTCGCTCAAATACAAATCGAACGAGTGAAAAAAACATTCAAATCTGAAAGACAGCAAACATAGGGCTATATCATATTATATTATTGGAATATAGACTTATCAGATCCAGATTCAAATAAGGTAGAGAAAAGCCAAGATGAATGACAATACTGAGTTTATTCATCGTTTACAACATTCTGCTATCTTAAATAATTATGATGGAGATTTCCGAGTTTTTCAAAATCACTCAAGATTATGTTTAAGATTAAAAAAATTTTGATTGTCATTGATTTTCACCCTATCATTAGGCCTATAAATATTTAGAAAATCACTGAGAAGTACATTCACGAAATCCTGGGAAAAGATTTGGAAACTAAATAATAAGGATTTCGAATATCCAAAAATGATTTGGAATCTCACATTTTCTGTGAATCTCAGAGATTAAGAGCTTCCAGAATTTTTTTGGTAATTTCTTATTAAAATTACGAAACTTCTATTCGAGATTCTCACATCTGTAAACACGCCGTGGAATAGTATTAAAGTTCCGAGACATGAAGAAATTTCAAATTTTGAGGATTATATAGACAATATTAACAATTTTTATATAATTATATTTCAGTAGAAAGTTGTGTGAAATACTGATATATCAGTTATTAATAATATTTTGAATATCTTGTTGATTATAATAAAATTGACGAATCTCAGTGATTCTAAGTTGTTCCATTCTTAGTTACCAAAAGAATAAATAGCGAGATTCCCAGCGAGAAAATGTAAGAAGTATTAGTGTGGGATTTTCCGTTACTCTGGTTTGTTCCTCTATATTCCATTTGAAGCATAGTATGTAAATTAATGTGCTAATAAGTTTTGTTTCCGTATATAATTACTGTTTTGTACAATATTCTTTTGGCCTTCCGAGCGACCTTGCATGTTATGTAATATTGTTGTTAGTGGAGACCAAAAGAGGAATATTTTCACATCTGTTTTCCCGCTGATCTGTATTGGGAATAGTTGAAACCTACGTATCACCATCCTTTATTGTATCATAGAAGGAAGATTATGTCACGGAACAAAACAAAAATCACGAAATGGAATTAGAAAAAGTCCGTTTTGTAGTCAGCAGGTATATAGGAAGAGGTGTGGGCACTGAACATTCTTGAACTGAAGAAATTTAAAATAAAAGGATATTGTATTAATGCACAGTTTTTACATCAAGTGTTACTTACATTTAGATTTACCTGTGAAAAATCATTGATATGACAGGTGTACAATTCTTTACTTTTTTATGCGTCCTCAGTATACTGATAGATTGACGTATTTTCGTTTCAACAAAAAAATACTGTTTTCGAAATGTTTTACGGCGGTACTTGTAATTTCATTATTTAATAAATAGTATTTCTTTGGTGATTTAATTTTCGTTTGAAATAAGTTAAAGCAGACTAAATCATTAAATTCATATTAGTTACATCAGTTCAATGAATGTTTTTGTCATCACAATTGTTATCATTATAGGGATAGCGAATTTTATCCCACGAAAGTACCACTGTTTAAATATATGATGTCTATTTCTGTAAGGTGAGGTCAATTTCCTTATTAAGTACTTCAACTTCCATGTTCGAGTAAATATTCATACATTAATTAAAAAAAAATACATATGTACTGAAGTGCATATTGCATCATAATATTCCTTATTTAGAGTGGGAGGTACGTTATATATCATGTTTACAAGGAAGAATACTAATAATATTGTTGTTACACGATTAGATTATGGAAATAAGCTACCCACAATAATCTTACAATAAAAGTTATTTTTACCGATGGAAATTTTTATCATAAGACAACATTTTTTTTTGTCTGATAATTTCCAAACAGAATTTGACCGATACGAATGGTTGTGGAAGTGGATGATATAAACTATTATACCTGTATTTTATAAGCAATGTTAATGAAATATTAGTTAGTTGTAAAAATAAAATATTTCAATTAATGTTCAGAATTTCATATGTACGTATTATTGTCGTAACTACTACATTTCATAAAAATCAATAAAGAGAATGAAATTACTTAAAGCTTGAAGTCATTTTTCTCTTTGTTTATATTATGGTTTTGATGAGTCTGAACACCAAGCAGTCGGACTATGCTGTGCGAAAATGGTGCGTGCTACTGTTAGTATACGAGCATGCAAACATTATAGTCTACCAGTCTGTTGTTTTAGTTGCTTGATGCAGTTTTTATACCCGATAAGCATTTTATAGCTGTTGGCATGGAATGAAATATTACTGCAAAGTGATTAGCTTCAATAATCCTTAGAATTTCGTGACCGCGTACCAAGTGTAATTGTAGTGAACCTACAAACCCATTTATATACAAAAACAGATAAAAAGATAACCACGACATGAAGTACTGTAGACCACTTGTGGGTCTAGGGTAACTATAATTTGGGGGTAATTATGCTGCACGTATTGTTTGCAAACCTGAGTAAAGGTTTGGTAAAATTCTGGTACCAATTTTATGTTGCTTTTGAACATCTTCTCTTTTCGTGTGTTGTAATCTGATGCTGATGTGCTGAGTCGTGCAGAACTCGGAAGGAAATGACAGCTTTCCAATACTATTTTTTTCATGTGCTTGAAAAATGAAAGATTTGGCATTACTTTCAAATGAAGAAATAAATTGTTATGTCAGGAGAAATAAGTTGGATATGAATGTGATCGATGATTTTATTCAGTCAATTGCAAAAGAAAACTATGACCAAACAGGTACCTGTATATATAGGAAATCAATGTACAATTAAGAATATACTGTTAGTTTACTTTCTCGTTCGTGGTTTTTCCAATAATACGGTTCGAATTTCTTTAGATGGTTTTATTGTATTCACAATTCTTGGTGCTTTTTCTGCCAGTGCTATATGTAAGTAAACAGCATCTAAAACGCTTATTGACTTTCTGTATAAGTATATTGTAGTAGTAAGTTCTATTTCTCTACACTTGAGTTGGCTAAAAGAGTATAAAACGGCATTTGGGTATCGAGTAAACTGGTGATCTTTCTTGTATTACTTGAGTGAAATAGGCTTTTTATACCCCACTCCAAACGGCATGATCTGCTGGTGCTTTTACATTTAGTTTTTTGTTGCTACTCCCTGGATCTGTTGAATCTTCCTGTTCCACTGTCTACTACAAGTGGAATACTGTTTTGTTTAACTAGTCTTGCTGCAACAAACCATCATACGTTTTTAGTAAAATTTTATTATAATAATAGCAGTAACAATTTCTCGTCACCCCTTTAAACTTTTTTTCAGTAGTGGAACATAGGAATATTTCAAAGAGTTCTAGTGAACATTCATTTTATTTTTAATGTTACTATAAAATGTTGTTTAGTTTTATTGCAGTGGTGGTTCATTATTAGTCCAAAGTGGAAATATGAATTGTGGCGATGTGTTGAGAATGAAAAGATCAAATTAATTTCTGAATATTCTGTGTAAAAAGTATTCTATTAGTATGACTTGAGTAATTGAAGTTGTGATGAAAACTACCGTAAAAAGTTAATAGTGTCTATAATATTTATAGCTAGTCTTACATGATCTTTTTGTGTGTAACTGATTAGTGTTGAAATGTCTTTACTCTCTCTCTCTTCTCACCCACTTCCAAATTGACAATCTGAAGATAAGTTGCTTTTGAGATTGAATTTCATTCAAATATATTTCTCTCAGAATTTATTCATTTTCAATCTTCCCTTCATATTGTGTGTTTGTTTCTGTAGTGTAGAGTATGTTTAGCAACGTGTAATGTTCTGCTGGAATAAGTGCGTACAATATTGTAGTAATGATTGGATTGTTTTGCTTTTTGAAGTGGAAAAGTTCTGATTTAGTGGGCAAGGACTCGCTTCATAACTTTATTTTGCCTATAGGTATAGGATCAATTGCTTTAGACTCTAGGGTTCACTTCAACTTGTAATATTTTGGTTAAAATATGTGAAATTTCTAGATCCCTTGACAGCTTTAAGTGCACTTGTAATACAATTAGAGTACTTTCGAAAATACGAAATATAATTATCAGAAAGACAGGACTTTCAACTATTAGCTGTGAAATATTCAGTAAAATTTTGTGTTGTAACAACTTATTCTGTAAACTTTATTCTTGTAATATATTGAGATAATATCAAAACTCCCTATCTGGCTATTTCGAGAATAATGCGCTCTGAATATTTTTCCAAGCAATATATTTCAGTGTCAGCATATTTTACCATGATTTCTTTTTTTATCTCCAGAAAATAATCTTGGAAGTAAAAAGAAAGAAAAGGGAATTTGTGATCATTATTTCCACGAAAAAGGGAAAGTGTTTGTATGTATTATCACTGCATAATATCAGCCAAGTCGAGTTTGAGTATATGGCTAGGATAACATTTTGATCAAAACACATAAAATTACAAATTTCATTGTTACATTGTGCTTCTTGTCCATAGAATCAGTCAATTGTTTTTGTAAAGTGTTAGACTTTTTTTTTAGCGAATATTTTAAATTTTTTTGTTGATGTTCCAAATGTAAGGAAAAGTTAATTTTTATCTTTTATTTGACAAAATTTGTAAGTGACTGAATGTTTTTGACGCAGTAGCAGGAAGTGAGCGCGTGGGGTCGCCTTTGGATCAATATTGAAGAGAGTGTACGCGTGCTAGCACCTACTGTGATGAGAACTTACTATTTCACAATCACTCTTGAAAATTGTCATTCGATTAGACTTTATTTTACTAAAAGAATTCAATCATTATAAAAAGTATATTGGTAGCATAGGCCGAAATATAGAAATATAGAGTACTTCATATATCATAAATTCCTACAATGCCCAAAAATAGATTATTTTTTAAAAATCCAAAGTTGGTCTTTTTGACTTATGCGTCAGCATATGTTTTGTAAGAATTTCATAGGTTTACTAAACATAATTCAAGTAGGCATTAAAAATAAATGTAAATTTATTTTATTTTACCAGGAAGTGATCGTTACTGATTTTACTTTTAAAATACTTCATTAATAATAATAATATTGATTCCGTACATGTCAATTAACCCAAAGGGCATATAAACAAAATACATACACAATAATTATATAACCACTTTTACAAAATAACATACAGTATAGCCTACATAAATATAGAGTATTTTAAGAGGCGAATGTGTGACAAACACTGCAACTTATTAACCTGGAAGGACTATATAATGAATAGTAATATTAATGAAGAGATGTTGATGTAACATACACTCTTCACATTGTAAATTAAATAAGCTGCAAACTGGTAAGACTTCAGCTTTATAAAATGATTCTTATTGGTAGTTTATATTTTAATCACAATTTATCACAAATTTGGTGTAAATTTATAATTTTTCAAAATAGCTGATTCGGTGATTCCAAAGAAATGAGTGACAGTTCCACGTAATTCTGATGGACTATCAGAGTCTACTTTAATTTACAGATTTTTATAATACAAGAGTTACAAATGACTATCAAAGGTTCATCAAGATTTCAAGATATAACTAACACAAAGTCATTGTTATAAAGGACATATATTTTTGTGTTTTTGAAATGTCTGTATAATAATTGTTTTTGCCCATTTTTGTTCTTCCCTTCTTTTGATTTCCTTGTTGTGAAATTCATTGAGGAGTTTTATGTAGTTGGTAGGTTTAGGGTATGTTGGGAGGGAGGGGCGTCTGTGAGGTAGAAGGAGAAGAGGAAACTGGGTATAAATTTACCTCCTGGTACGATACTCCATACTACACTTTTTGTATCACAAACTATATTTCAGATATGTACTTTTATCACGAATCTCTAGTCCTGTGGTGTTAACAGCTAAACATCATTTTCTATTAACGATAACATGTTCTCTACAATGATGGATGATAAAATAATCCACGGAGAGTGCATAATTATCTATACTTCTGTTTCTTCTCATCATAAATCTTTGAATATTATTATATTATGTAGTGTTTGCACCTCCCAGCACTCTCTTTCAACTATACTGTAGTGTTATGTATGAGAAGTGATAATTGTATTTGATATATGAGACTGGTAGCGTGATCAATATCGATATTGATTTTCTTTGGATATTTTTAGGGTCTATCATTCAGTGTTGTAGTATCCCAGTTTGAACGTTTTGACATCCTCTTAAAAAGATAAACGCGGTGAAGGCAGGAAATTGAAGGATGAGTTAGAAAATTCTCTAACCTCCGATGTTATTGAAGCTAGGTACTTATTGAAAAGATACACGGAAAAGAAAGGAAATAGTATCAGTTCTTATTTTAGATGAATATTAATTTAAGGAAGAAAATGTGAACTTAACGACCAAATAAAAATTTCTTATTGTGCAGAAAGCAATAATCATTTTTAGACGTCTTCGAGTCGCACACACTAATGTACATTATTCAAAACTCTGTAATGGAACAAAGTAGATTTTTCAAATTATTCTTTTGGCGTTATCGAGATACACCTTATAGTAATTTAAAACCTTTTAGCAACATTCTAAAGAGTCCAATGCACAATAACAATCTAGTATTTAGACCTATATATATTATTAGATACCCTATAAAGTAAATATCTTCGAATTGTTATACTTATGAGAGAAATGAATTTACTATTCAATGTATTCTGCATCATGATTTGTTTCATTTTATGGATCATGATTTGTTCAATTCTTAGTTAGAATTTTGGATTACATTGAATTGAGTTTGCTTTCAGCACTGTTTAAAAGTACAGAATTTTACTGAGGATATGACATTGATTTAACGTTTTCATATAGGCCTAATTCTTTTGAAAAGAAATTTAAAACTAGGGTAGTGTTCTGAGACTTTATGAACACTCTCAGAAATATGAGAAAATTGATTCCAAATTTTTTTTGCACCCGTATTTCGTGATTCTTCTACTTTATATAGATGGTATTTTGTTGTTCTCTGTTCACAAAGTGAAATAAAATAACTTTACAACTTTGCATTGCCAATATTGGCACTAATGAATACATGTGAGTAGTACAATGCTGGGATAGCCTTGTGGAGAGAAGATAAAATTAGTTTAATCTCTGTATTTAACGTAATAGTCGTAATTGTTGTTGCAGCTATAACGTTTCATATCTATATTGCATATATACTTTACTTCTGTATGTCATTTAACTCAAATTTGTCTTTAACCCGTGTTATATTAATTACTATCATTGTTAAAGGCATATTTTTTCCAGCGGGAAGCCATCTTTTCCAATGCAGTTTATCGGTCTCTCGGAAAAGCGAGTACTGTAGACAACAAAGAAAGTAAGGCGGGATATGTGTGTTGGAAAAGATGGCTTCCCTCTGGGAAAAAATACAGGTTTAAACTGTAAACACCCATAATAAACTTATTGTGTTAAGTTGGTAATTATGTTTGATCATTCTGTATTGTTTCTTACATGAACGGGCCTCTGACCTACCTTGTACTGTTTTCTGATGAATAAACATTATTATTATTATTAGGCCTATATGTAAATTCTGTAATGTACAATGTATCTCTAAAGCATCTTGTTTACATACTAGACCTAATAATTACATCTAATAGAGTATGAAATTTTCATTTTGTCTTTATGAATGACTACAAAACAGCTGAATCTAAAGATTTAGAAATGCTTTATATCACTTTACAGAACTTCTTTTCTTCCAGATGATCCATAAAATTCTTATTAATATTCTGTTCTTCTATCATTCATAAATCAGTCTCTTACTTCCATTTCTCCATTATGACGTTCTCTCTCTTTTTCTCCTCCTTTCACACTCAACGATCGATAACAACGTGGGACAAATTGAAACAGCACGAAAATTAAAATAATGCTTCGTAATTTTATGAAGTAGAAGGAAAGATGCCCTTTTCGGTATCACAGATCTGTAATAGTATGATCAGAAGCAAAAGGTGACAATGATGCTGCGGTCAGCTATTAACGAAAGGTTAACTTTATAGTATTTTTTTGTTCTCATTTGAAGTCTTCTTCAGTGCTGGTAAAAGAAGACGGTATAGCCTACGATAACAAAAATTTGCTAAATTGTTCGTTTGGAATTTCATAGGTTTTCAATTATATTCTATTGTATATTTCGTTGTCTTTTTGAATGTACATTATACAACTAAGGAAGAACAAAATGGATAAAAAAATGGTTATATTGTAGTTTGCTTTCACATTAAACAGGAAGATAGAAACATTTTACTTTATAGTTGTAAAAGTAGATTGAAATAACTACATTGGTTTATGAAAACGTTGATGTTTGAGTGCATCTTTCCGAAGTACTAAAATGATTTCCTGTGAATCTTGAATGACAGAGCAGTAGATATATATATAGTCCGAAGAGAAACGAATGGTTGTTTGGCGTGTGTATTAGAACTTGTACCAATAACTGTAAAGCAAGTTTTTTGGGAATTAGCCAGGAACTTTCCAAAAACTTGTACTTCCTATTTTTTTTTCTTTTTTGTACGGTAAGAGCACAGTGGTATGCTTGCTATAAGAGCATCATTCTTTATTGTACAGTGTTTTGGCTTATGGCCAAATATTAGCTGAAGCGAACTAACAAATTCACTGTATCACTAGATATCTATGATAGAGTTTTTGGATGTTGTTGTTCTGCAAAAGATTTCTTTTTCAATCATCATTTTACACTGAAACAAAAATACTGTTCTATGATAAAATGTACTAGGGTGATAGATGCGGCACTAAATGCCACGCTTAATTTGAGCGTTCTATTGAAACAGTGAAAAAGAATGTAATACTAAATTGCATGTGTATGGAATCAGTTATTATCAAGGACTATGATTTACAGATTTAATAATTATTTAATGGTGAAATACAGCTAGTTTTTAAAATATTTCTTGAAATGACTCTTTGTTAAATGACTCATCGTGGAATATTATTTGGTAAAATGTCGATTTCGTAGAAATATTGCTTGAAATGTAGACCTAAAAAAAGTATCAAATGACCAAAATCTCAGGAATATGGTAAAAGTGGTGTCTAAGAATTGACAGAAATTATGTAATTAAATAGACAATAAATATCCTCTGGCATTCTTTGACGAGTCAAGATCATTGAGGTACTGGTACCTGTAAGACTGAATATTATCTTTTCATAAGAAAAAAAAATCGATGTTTGAACTTTCCAGCTGAGCACGTGATGATTATCTCATATATTTCAACCTTAAGGATGTATGCTCTGCTGATTATTGTATAATATATGGTTCGATTCATTTCCCTTTTTCTTGGTAATTCATTCATACTCATCAACACCTGCTCTCTTTTCTTTCTTCACAAAGAAAGAATATTAGAGGAATTTTTTACGGACAGTAGAAATATATTTCCTTTTCTGGGGCCATTACTGATCCACCAGTAATGCATGAAAAAAGCCAGGTGGATTCATAAGCACAAGTTAAGAAAGTCACACCGTTTAAGGATTATTTATCTCTTTATGTAAACAGTAAGTATTCTAAGTAATGTCTACTCTTATTTATTTTTAAAATATCGATTTCCATTTCATTTTCTTTTTCTCAAAAGAACTAGGTTCGAATTTTCTGTTTTTCAATCGTCGATTTGTTTTATCTCCTACGCTAAGAGAGACAGAAGAATTCATTACAAGTCTTCAAAAAGGAAAGAAAAAAAAAATCAGCCCCTTTGTAAATTAAAGGAAGGATAAGTTTTCTGTTTAGGGCGATGAAAAGATTTTGTCCCAGAGATAGGAACATAATTTGCTTCAAGATAATGCACGCCTTTATAACTACGATCCTACTTTATTTAAATATGTACGTTCTTATAAATTTTATTTTGTATCTTATGAAAATTAACACGATTAGTTGTTTATATTTTAAATATATTCTTAGAAAATCCAGAAAAAAAATTTATATTAGCATTGCAGAAATTTTTTTTATATTAGTATTTCGAAAGATTGTAAAACTGTTTGTTTTGAATAGAGAAGAGATTGAATTGGTCAAAAAGAAGTAATACGTTGAAGCAGATGGTAGCAGATAGATATAAATGTATGGAATTGTAGGAAACGTTGATGCTCCTACGAAAGTGATTGTTTCTACAACACTTTCTCTACACTTCGTTATCGTAAAGGAATCCAAAGCACGTAGAGATATTTTCGATCGCTGTACTATTCCCTTAGGGATATCTGGATTCATCAATATACATGAATATGATATTACATACCCTTGGAAACTCTTTCACATTCTGAAGGGTCTCGTGGGTAGAAATGAAATTGTACTTGGTATTGGTGGGGACAGCTTTTCGCTCCAATATTTAAAAGAAAGAAAGATATATGGATATTGTGTAGAGGTAGAGAGTATAGAAGGTACGTGGATGATTGTATCGATGCATAGAATTGAAGGACAGTCTGCAATTGACATTTTTTTTATAGATTCGATGACTGAGGGTGAACTTCTTCTAAACTATATATATATCAACACTGAAATACTAGTATTGCGAAAGAAATTTCGATTTCCATTTGTAGGAAGGTCTAGAAATTTATTGTAGGCCTATATCTATTTTCAATTCTTACACGAATCAAAGTAAAAAAAGATATCGCTTTATAGTGAAATAAAATGTTCATAATTATCTTCCCTAGTTCCTTTAAATCGCCATATTTATATTATATAAAGTGAAGAACAACCATATTATATGTTAAGTTACATTTATAATGACATTATCATGTTAGTGCCATTATAGATGTAACTTAACGTATAAATGTTTGTTATGCTGTGTGAATTATTGAAGCTAAGAGAAGTACAGAACGAGGGATAGGTAGAAGGGAAGAGAGTTGTAAAGGGTGTAACTTCCTCCCACTTTTCACTTCAATAATCTACACCTCTCTCTCTCTACCTCTGAGAGATAGGAAAGGGAGAATTCAATAAGATAACGACGAACGAAAAGATATGAAGACAATAAAATTTCTCTCTTTTTTCAAGTTGTAGCATTTAAGTGATACTGTTGTAGACTCATTTCACTTTGACTTTTCATTGCAGCAATCTGATGAAGTATCAGACAAAATATTGCGATAGTAACGAACTAATAATTACTCTTTTTGATGTGATAAATAGAGTGTGCTCATCATTGAGTATCAATAACATCACTGAATACAAAGTAAGAAAGGTAAAGAGAGAGAGAGAGAAACGAGAGGTCTTTTCTGGGCCAAGGTTAAAACAAACGGGTGATTTTTATGTCGAAATGTTGCAGTACGTTTCCTACCTTGAACAAGTAAGAACTAAAGGGTTTAATATTATAGAATACTGCAGATGTGCTTTTTGCATCCTTGAAGTAAAAGAAGTGCATTCCCAGCTGTTAAGTGCACTTGCTACCCTTATTTAGTAATTAATGTGAGACGTAGGAAGTGAAAAGTGGGGAGAATACAACACTTATTAGTACAATGTTGCGGAAATGTAATTAACTGTTGGAAAATTTTCTGTAATAGTTTTTGTTGCTTTCTTTTGATGCGATGTGTCCACGGAAACTACTGTATGGAATTTACTTTAGCTAGCGGAAAATTTTCACTGTCATTTCAGAATATTTTTGATATTTTTGACACATAAAAACTATTTATCAGAAATGTAGACAGAAATATTTTACGGGTTTTTCTATCAGTAAGAACGTAAATTTTGACCAATATATTTTATATTCTCACCATTTGTTCGATTTGTAATTCTCTGTTTTTTTAAGAGACACTCAAAGCTTCCAGTATTTTTTTTATGTGGATACCGGAAGAAAAGTGCAGGTTGAAACGTTATTGGGAGATAATTTTAAATTTTTTTGAAACCATCCCCTCTGTTTGTCAATTCTGTTGAGATAGGTATCAGTTCAGAATATATTTCTTCTACAATAGTATCCTTTGGAAACATGAGTGAGGCAACCAATGTTGCACTCTTTTGTCGTAGGTTGCATACATTATGTAAGTTTTATGTTAGTCAATTTACACAGAGCACTGCTTCCTTTACGTTCGTGAAATGACTAATGGAATGATATGGAAATTATTAAATAACATAACCGAATAAAATACTAAACACTATCAATATAAAGGTAGTGGTGAAGCCTTTGTTCTGGTAGAAATCATAAATTACTAATGAACCGGTTTTTTTTCTCTCTCCTTTTAAATCAAATATCTGTAAAATTAATAATAGCTCCGTATTTATGAGAAACGTAAGATGATTTTCAATAAATTTTTTTCGTTGAATATGATTTTCGAATTGGCGACAGTTGAAAATATATTTTTTGAATCGCAGGTGTAGTTTATTTTTTTTTTTTTTTTTGTAATACTTTAGGCCTAGTGATACTATTTTTTTAGAAAGAATAGACTGCTGTATATTATAAGGTATACTTTATATCACGAATTCCGAACACTACGTCTACAATTCATGTTTCTCACATGAGTGAGAGCGCTTTTAGTGTTCCATTAAAGTGGTTGGTATAGACGTCACATTATTTTTTTTTTTCCTTCGTAAGCTTTCTGCTCTGGAGAATATTTTGGTATAACCTCTGTGATTTACAGCACATTAGCGTTCATTGAGAGAAAGGGATCCCATAACGTCAGAAGGCGTTAACTCTACAATAAATCGTCCTAAGTCGAATAGAACCTCTGGAAAAGGGTGAACATTTTGAACGCGTGATAATAATCTTTGAAAACGCTTTTGATCATTGATAGTTCTTTCCCCCTTTTGAAATTATTTATTATCAAACAAATATGTTTTAAAGGAAGAATAATGAACTTTCTACGACCTGAATGAGTTTGTATAAGGTCATTGCCACATTTTTATTACTTGATCAATAAAAAAGAGGGATCATATAAGACATGCAAAGTATAGTGTCCTCATTTCATTTCGAAACGACATATCGATAAATAGAAGAAAGGGTTTCCATCACACAGTATCTATTGAATATCATTGATGG
>JAQIWE010002406.1:0-13303 GCA_034698565.1 Campodea plusiochaeta | reverse complement strand
GAATGTGAATTTCGTAGAAAATTTTCTACATTATTCCTATTCGACTTTAGGATTTTATACACAAGTAACCCGTCCCTTTGATTGTTTTAATTCATCCAGAGTAAACTTGGTAGGAAAACCGTACCGTTCTGCCATAAAGACAAACACACCTCACTTCCAGTTTCTAGCTGATGCTCCAAATTTTTAAATTCACTGAAGTTTGTAAATGACAAAGGGAAAGACTGTACTAATTTACTTAAATTCACAAGTGGGTGGAAATTATCGATAAGTTCATTAAAAGGTTTTTACGATGATATGATGAAGAAAGATGGATTTTGTTTTTTATTAACTCGACGGTTAAATCAAGATGCCCTAGAAAATTTCTTCGGTGTTATAAGGCAGCAAAATGGCAACGCTGATAATCCAACTGCCGTTCAATTCATTTCGGCATTTAGAAAGGTTTCCTTCTGTTCGCTTTTAAAATCGCATAACGGCAATTGCCTTGAAGACAACAGTGAACTGGTCATAAAAACAATTTGTGGTATGACTAAACATCTAAATAATTCAAAGTTTGTGAACATTGTAAACAATGAAATACACATTACATTAAAAGTTCCAGATATGTCCAGTGTTCCAGAGAAAGAGGCCTTCAATTATTTGTGTGGTTATGTACTTAAAGTGTACTTATGTAAGATACATTGTTGTACAAATTGTAAAAAGGTTTTGAAATCAGAAGAATTTAATGGAAATGTGCTGATGTTATTTAAACAGTATGATAATTGTACTTTAGTATATCCAAGTGAGACACTCAACTTATATTTAACCAATTGTGATAAGGTTTTCAAACAAACAATGCATGAAGTACAACATAATATTGGAGTCAGAGAATTTATTGTAAACAAAATTCTCAATCAGTTCCCTATTCCTACTGGCTTGTGTAATGAAAGTAACTTTAGTGCTCTTATTCATTATTTCATAAGGAATTTAATTAACATAAGGGTAACAAAATGTAACGGTCAACTATGTGATAATTTGTCTCGAAACAGGAAATTTTTGAAGGTGGGACATTTATAATTTAAATAAATTTGTTTGGTTTTTATCATGGTATATTTTTCTTTTACCTTCCTTTATCCTGATGTATAATTATTGCTATTTATAAAATTTTAACAAAAATTTGCAAAAGGGTTGCAGCTTATACTCACAAAATTATATACTATTGAAATTGGAAAAAAATACTGGCTTCTTTAGAAATTTAGAGTAATTTAGTGTGTAGCAAATTGTCAAGAACTTCAGTAAATGAATTAGAAATGTTATACTCAGTCAATATACTCTTACTGTAGTATGCTTAGAAAGATAAGTGACAGGAAATGAAGGTCTGATAGCATATTCAAGAAAGGATTACTTGCCAGTATATCTAAAAATAATAACTGATGCTTTATTTATATAGTAGGCTACTAAAGTAAACGTATTTTAGATTGAGAGATTCTCCTGAGCAGGCAACAAAATGATGGAAAGTTTTCTGTAGTACGTAATAAGTGAAATTAAACTCGTTTTGAATTTCTTTTTTTAACATTTATTCTATTAGATCTATTAGGTTTCGTTTTTTTTTTCATTTGTATCTTCAAGTAAAAACTTTAACTATCAATTTCTCCGGAACCACTTGTCGGATTGAAATGAATTTTTCAGGATTTTTATAGTTTGTATACCTGATAAAAGTTCAATAATCAAAACCGACCTAGGTTTCGGATTTAAAATTTACATCTTCAAAGTACTAATTTGTTTCTGGATTTTCTCCGGAATTACTCAGCGGATTTTAACCAAAATTTCAGGATTGTTACACAACAGTCACATAAAAAGAGTCCACTAGTCAAAACCCACCTAGGTTTCGACTTTTTTTCATTTGCATCTTCAGGTCAAAACTTTAACTACCGGTATCGATTTCTCCGGAACCACTTGTGGGATTTTAATGAAATTTTCAGAATTTTTATAGTTTGTATACCTAATAAAAGTTCCGTAATCAAAACCGACCTAGGTTTCGTATTTAAAATTTACATCTTCAAAGTACTAATTTGTTTCTGATGGATTTTCTCCGGAACCACTCAGCGGATTTTAACCAAAATTTCAGGATTGTTAAAGAATAGTTAAATAAGAAGAGTCCAGTAGTCAAAACGACCTAAGTTTTGATTTTTTTTTTTTTTTTCATTTTAAATTTCTCCGGAACCACCTGTAGGGTTTTTATGAAATTTTAATGATTGTTATAGATTGTATTATGTGATAAAAGTTCCGTAGTTAAAACCAACCTAGGTTTTTATTTTTTCATCTTCAAGTAAAAATTTAACTCTTAATTTATCCGGAACAACTTGTCGGATTTTAATTAAAATTTCTGAGTTGTAATAGTTTGTAAACATTACAAGATATCCGTAGTCAAATTAAAAAAAAAATCTTTGCTAATATTATTCTCTCCGTAACCATCTGCGGGATTTTAATCAAATACCGAGGTCTTTCAGTATTTGGAATTTCCAAACTTTTTTTCTAATTCTTTATTGTTCCACACCTTTGCTATGGCTTTATTTGTATAAGAATAGTAAAATACCATAAAAAAATAAGGCCTACATTTTTTCCAGGAGAAATAATTGGCTTCTTGTTTAGTTTTTATGTAGCATTTTACCATTCTTTGGTTGCCATGTTATTTTTTATTCAGTAAATGGGACAGGAAATATGAAACGCCTGTAATTTGAAACATGTTTAAGAGTACTAGATGAGGATAGAACATAGGGTACATTGTACATTGAACTTTAAATTGAAGAACATTGCCGTGTCTAAACCAATTAATTACGATAAATAACACTTTTCTTTTGAATTTAATATTTGTCTCACTGTGATTATTTTTTCCTCTCAGGGTCACACTACGAATAAATCATCGAAACAAACACGCTTCACTAAGAAACCACGTACAGAAGTGACTGAAGATTCACATGAGGATACTGCTGTAACAGACGAGCTCCTGATAGAAGAAACTAATACATCAGAGTTTCCTTTGGAAACAAGATTACCAGAATCACTGAAGCAATTGTATAGCGATGTGAAGAAACTTCCCGACGGTCAGATCTCTGCCGCATGCACAGTTTGTCAGAAAATTCAAACCGGGAAAAGGAGTTCCAACTTTCATAGGCATTCCAGGGTAGGTAAAAATTGCCTTTATTAATAACCAGTGGCATAACTACATCGGGGAATGCAAGATGGTGCCACTGATCAAAAGCTAATATAGGGGGCTCCGAAAGTCCTAATCAAAGGGAGAAAAATATAACTAAGAAATTGATGTAAATGAAACAGCTTCGTTTACTCTAAAAATATTTTCAAAATAATTGCAGAATATGGATTAAAAATAGTAAAAATATGACGCTTAAGTAGGCTATATGAGTACTTTGTGATAAACGCAGTTTTAGTCACAATTTTTTTTAGAAAACCAATTTTATTGTGTACTGTGGACTCGATTTTAACATGTTGGCCTGGGGTCCCCACTCTCGTAGTTACGCCCCTGTTATTAATACTATTTTATGCCTCTCAAAAACTGAAATCTCAATCACAGTAACCCAATTTAATTTTAATGTCTGGTTTTTCAAAGAGGTTTCGAGTTTCGACAGTAATAATGTTTTTTATGTATAATTATATAAAAGATTAAAATTATCTTGAAATTCGGAGCTTTATCAGTCATAGAACATTCAATTTCCTATACAATAAAACAAAAATCAGTTAAATATCTCTATAAATAACAAAGTTACAGGACTACGAAAAAACCTTTCAATCACATGTGACCTAGAGATGTGCCACTGCTGACCTTGAAATAGAGTAAAGTAAGATGGATTGCTCATAGGATAAATATAATGTTCAATCGTAAGGGCTACCTGTTTTTATACAGTTTCTATTAAAATTTGAAATTTCAGAAACTCGCAAGAATCGAGAGGATAAGAATTTCACTGTTCTAATCAGGTATTCTATAGTATCACAGAGCTCTTATTTAACTGCATAAAACCATTTTAAAACCCAAAATCACCATAATTTTTTAGACTGAATGATTTTTTAATCAAAAGTGACTTTGGTATAATTACCGATACTGTCAAAGATTGTAACTTTTTATTTTATTTTAGGAAGTTCACAATGACGTATATATGGCCGTGAAGCAAGGGACTTCTTCTCAACCAACTCTAATGGAGAAATGGAAGGCCCAGTCTGTGAGAAAATCTCAATATGAAAGCTGCCATCCTCGCCAAAAGGAACTGACTAGTAGTTTAATGAAGCTTGTTGCCCGTTCGTTATTACCACTTAACATTGTGGAGAGAGATGAGATGACTGAATTTATGAAGTGCGTCGACCCTCGCTTTAAATTGCCGTCCCGTAGGAAACTGTTTCGTCAAATTGATGGTGTTGTAACGGAAAAAGTCGTAACAGAAATAGCTGGCACACTCGATAACCTCCCTACAGGCACAGTTCATTCAGTTATGGACATTTGGTCAAGTAAACGAAATCAGGGTATACTAGGAATACGCATTACATTTGTTGATCCGGACGACTGGAAATTGAAATGGAAGACGGTTGCTCTTTGCTCAGATCAGTGACAGCCACACAGGACTCAACATTTCGAAAGTGTTTGAAGAGGCCCTCAAGAAGAGATACGGTTTTAATTTATCAATTCTGGGTTTTTGTATTACCGATAAGTTAGTATATAAAGTCTGTTTCACAGCAAAACCTTAAACCCCTTTTTTCTCATGCTCGAGTTTTTTAACCACAGCATCGAAATAGACCAACACATGCATGGTTTTCCACAGCGCTCATATAGTCCTTTTAAAGAAATAAGGGAGCAGTTGACCATCTGGACAAAAAAAAGGGGGGGACATTACTTCGCAGAGTGTATTTTTGCATGTCACATCTACGATATAGTATATCCACCTGTTTTTTTTTTTTTTTTGAGAAGCACTTGATCATAACAGATCACAGCGCTGAAATAGTATACCCATCTGTTTTTTAAATGGGGATATTCATTTTATGTACTTATTAGTTGACCTATGCATGCAAGGATTTTTCACAGCAACGATATAGTAATATTTAAAGAGCTGTTGAGCATCTGTCCACAGCAAGTGTTTGAGAAAGCATAATCGTGGGAGTAAATTCTTGACCACGTATTCCCATCTGGAGAACATCATAAGGAAGTGTTTTTTCTCCCCACAGCAATGATATAAAATCAAGCAAATCAGATTAATATTAATTTTTATATAAAATCAGATGAATATTTTTATGAATGGTTGTAAAACACATAACTATTAAAAGGTGAATTAATATTAATCAAATATCTGATGAACATGAAGTTATTAAACTGATAAATGTGAAATATTGTGTATTAAAAGATAAAAAAAAATATGAACTCTTTTATAATGAAAGAAATATGATTAAGACAAATCAGAAGAATATTTTTTATGATCCATTGTAATAATATTATTTATATGAACCAATGGTTATCAAACACATAAAATATTGTGGATTAAAATTTTTTATTCAAGTAAGTATCAAAGAGTTACTTCAATAAAAACAAGAAGTACCATCAACATTACAGTATAATAATAGATAAATTTATTAACATTATAAAATTACATCAATCTAAGGTGAACAATAAAGTACGGGAGCCTGCGAGTCTATGGCAACTCTTGTCTCTCAGAACTTCATCTGGAATACCCCCTCCTCTTTTTCTCTCGGGAGATGTCCACTCTCATGTGGTGAGAAAATATGAAAGGAAGATGTTGATGTAATATATTAACCTCCCGACTGTTCTAGTTAGTTAGTTATGAGCTCTGGTCTGTCCCCGAGAGAAACAACAACAACTTTTCTGTGTTTTGTAATCTTTTCAGTGTGTGTTTGATTTTTGTGGGAAAAATAGCAATGAGTGAAGGATTTACGTCGTACGATGATATGGTTCTGGATGCTTTAGATGGTAAGTTTTAAAAATGAATTATTTGTTCTTGAAAGTATGGGTGAAAGAGTGTGACTCTGTCAAAAAACTATCGAAAATTACAATATTATTCTTTTCTCTTTTAGAAATTGAAGCTATGTTTGAGTCATGGCAAAGTAGCAACACGGATTATCCATGCGAGCATGAAACACCAGAGAAAAAGGACGAACCTGAAGAAGAAGAAAAGGAAAACATTTGTATTTGGTGCGTATTATTATTAATTCAAACTACACAAATAACATGCAATCAAATACACCTATTAAAATCATAGTTGATTGTATTAATCCATGTATAAAATAACGAAATTTTCTCATTTTTAGTATGAATTCTTCTTTGGTAAAACAGACGACTAATTATTCGTGTATTTTTAATTTTTTTAGCTGTGGAAACCTGTTTTGTTTATGCTTGGGTACGTATCCAGCCGACGTTGACTATGATACAAGATCGCATGATGCTGCTGAGAATCGAGTTAACACAGATGATGAGGACCAATCGCAAGAGAACCAAGAATCTTCTGATTAAGTTATGAATTGAAACCTGTGTACATATTTTTTCGGACTATGTTGTGAAACCAAGAATGTCTGTACTTTAATAAAATATATAAAACTATGCTATAGTTTTATTCAAACACCCGAGTCAGTAACAAAAAATTATCAAAAATTATGATTTTAATTGAAATATAAAAAAGATTAAAATGTATTCAGACGTAATCTTTATAAGTTATGAAGTTATAATAACATTTTTTATAATATTGTTAAAAATGGAATTCTATAGAGTGATACAAATCATTAGTTTCAATATATATTACAGCACGAACTCGAATCATATAGTCGTGTAACTGGCTTTGAATTAACAAGTCATAAAAAATTGAGAGTAAGGTTGAATATTTTACTTGACAATGTCTTCTTATTTATTGAAAATGTTGATATATTACGTACTAACTACTCAAATTCAAACGTGTGCTCCATGGGATTATCAAATAGCAACACGTACAAATAGAGAACAAGAAGATAAGACAGAAATTACTTTTCAGCACTCGAATGGAGATCAGAATACGACAGAACTAACTTTGTTGCAATCAAATAGACAAAATCAGAATTTGTCAGAGGTTCTGCAACCGATTGTAAAAGAACAAGATATATCGGAAGAAAATATTAAACAATTGGTCGACTCATGGATAGATTCGACGAAAAATAATATCTGTTATACAAATGTTTCATACACAATTGACAAAAATAGGATACCATCTTTATTGCCTAATATTTTATGTTTGTATAATCGTGAAAATTTCAAAGACTGTCTTAATTTGGATAGTACGTGTCGTACGGCTCGAATTAAAATACCTGTGCAAATGTTAAATCCATATAGAACAGAGAACGAATACATAAATATTGGTTGTCAATGTGTACATAAGGTAGTCGTTCCTGCCAATACATTTGTGCCCGATCTGGTTGTGTAAAGATGTGTTTTTTAAACTAAATAGTAATGTAATATTATTGATTCAAATAGAAATGACATACAACTTGACAAACTGATTTTTATTTTCACTAAGGGTTTTGAATTATATACGAACATCCCTTTAAAAACCTCGAGTTTGGTTACAAACAAAAAGCAGATGTTTAAATGGTTGCTGTCTCTTTAAAAATAAAAGTTCTGGACTGGGAAGGTTTTAATGATAACAAAAATCTGAAGAACATTTATGTTAAATGAACAGAAAAGCAGATGTCTTTTTTTCTCGGACACTAATGAAGAAAGGTCACATCCTTTTAAAATTTCTCGTTGTCATAAATATGTCTTTTGGATATTATGGGAAAAAGTACAGACAAGTGGGTCATTTTTGAAGTTGGATGAATCGTTCGATAAGCTTCTTTTTTAAACAAAAACTTGTAATAAAAGTGTATAACATTGGATTAATAACTTGGAATTAATCATCTAAATTAATTTGACGATTTTATTGGATTTTTTGTACATGGCAAACGATTGATGAAATTCTGCAGCATACAGAAAGGTTAATTTTTGATGTTGTTATAGCATCACGAAAAGACATAAAACTTTTTATTGTATATAAGTTACTGAAACGAAAATGTCTTGTGATACTCTAGATTAGAAATCGTTGCAATATCAACAAAATCCCGTAATTCAATCCCTATAAATTGACTGGATATCACATAAAATCAAATATGAGAACTTTATGCTTTGGTTATCTACATACCAACGTTCGATTTCAATAAAAAACTAATCGACAGAGGTACATTCATATTCTCGAATATAAAACAAAGTTCATAATTTTCTACGTGTAATTAATAAGGGTTACATTTATGGCAATTATTACAACGTTCAAGAAAACGTAAGAATTATATAAACGAAAGAATACGTTGCCTACACTCGATAGTTTGAATGATAAACCATATTTTCAAGGGTGACTGAGTTATACTTGATAATATCAAATAGGAGAGGAATCGTACGTGCGAAGAGAGAGTGAATGGTTAATGTCAGTGGAAAAAATTGAATGTTTGATTTTGTGTGATAAACAGTGTAGGAGACGTTGGAAATTACATAGAATTTTTGTTAAAGAAACGAGTTAAGAATTTGTTGTTCTGTGATGTTCGTTCTAATAATCATAATCAGAAATCACTTCGAATCAATAGCTGAGAGCTGAACTGGTGTGACCATTATGTAACATTCTCTTAACGTTGCCTATATATTTTTTTTTTTTCCATACTGCTCACGATATGAAAATATGATAATCTTACATTCAAAAGAGTGCATTCTTTGTAATCTTGCAAACGAATACAAATGTTTGGGTTATTAAATCTCTTACGTTCAATGCATAGAACGTTTCGCAGATGACTTGTGTTTAAAATTTTACAGAAACTTATTTCCGAGCAACAGTAAAGTTTAGTCAGTTCTTCAAAATACGAGTTTTTTGTATCGAATGGAAAAAAAACTTGCATGAATTTTGATAAAATGAAGGCCAATACATGACCGGTATAAACTTACTATTGAATGCAAAATTTTCTGATTTTTTAAATAAGCATTCGTTTGCTTCTTCATAAAACGTATTACGAATTTTTTAAAAACTGAAAGTGACGAATGTTAAATCCATAGTATTTAAAAATGAAGTTAAATACAGTAGAATGATACTTTGCTTTCGTGCTATCTTAACTTTAATCATTGGAGGAGTGACCTATTTTTTCTTTGGAACAACACGATGACCAAAGTCACCAATTATGACCCTGTAAAAGACACTGACCTATCATCCTCAACCAACATGACTCCACCCCCATTTACTTTTGGTATTATAAATTAGTTGTACACAGAACAAAAATTTTTACTTATTTTTCGAGATATTAAAATCAAGAAAAGTTAACAAAATGAAGTGTGCGTGTTGCAGCAAATATTTGAGGAAACAGTTTTATGAAATGTAAGTATTTCAATGTTCATATCCATCTTTTCAAAAATTATATGCTCGAATATTCAATTTTTTATTCTATTTTATTTTAAACACAAGAACTTCTATTACGCTGTGAGTAAAGTGAACCATTCTTTTTTAACGTTTTCAAAACTTTATCTAATTGATTTTAAACTACTAAAAATTTTTTTTAAATAAAAAAGGAGATATTTAATGTAATATTAATAAACTAATATTTCTTTATCGATTTTTTGTAGGGAAGCTTGGAAGGGGAGTCTATGCTGGAGCTGCTTCTCTGTCTTGCAAGCTGAAACATCCACCAACTTTGGGCCTTCTTCGAGTGGACTCAAGACGATAAAAAACAAGCCAAAAAACAGATCTTGTAAGTAATGAATTTGATTTTCTCAAAACATAGTTTTAATGTTCTAAAAACGTAGTCAATTTTTTAAAATTATTTCGATTCGAATGAAATAACTCGAAAGCTTTTTTATTTTACGATATCAGAATAAAATAATGTCGGGTCCATGAATAGAGCTTTCTACAAAGGCCCGACGTTCTATGGAGTTTGTAATTTACTAAAATTTCAATACTATACATAAAGTATGGTAATTGACTTAAAAAAGAGTTGATTTAAACAAGGGTTAGAATTTCAAACACGAACCACTGGGGAGTTTGTAAGTTCGAAAGTCACTAGCCAAAGAAATAATTTCAATTGTCAAGCACTTTATTACAATTTGTTTTTTGATGCTCCCCCTATAGTATTGAAAGTTGATAATACGTTTTTTATTCGTACGAATTATTCCATCTTAAATGATGTAGACTAATACTATTTAGTTTAGTTTTATAAATAGAAACGTTGAATGCCAAGTTATCTGTGTTGATCTGGGACAATAATATTGAGTTTAGTGAAACCGTTTCCCGTAACTAATAAAAGATATCTAGTGGTCTGAGGCTTCAGCGAAATCCGAAAGTTTTGTTTAAACATAATAAAGTGTATTATTATCTCGCTTTTTGATTTAAACTGAGAATGTCACAAAGTAATGTCATCATACTTTTTGTTGAAACAGTGGCTTGCTTTTTAGTATCGAACTCATGTCACTATCGAAAAATTCTTATTTTTTGATCTAAACGAGTAACGAATGGACACTTCTTATATTAATGTTCGGAATAAACTTAAACATTCGCGAATATAGAAATAATGATGACATTATTTCTGAAAAAAGTATATATCTGGAATTCATTTTTATATAGTTTTTTCTGTTTTAATATTAATTAGTTTTCTCTCTCTCTCTGCTCTATAAAAGTAATATAAATCTCTCTAACTTTATGTAGCACAAACGAGTTTCATCAGAATAGATATCTTATTACTTCAAAGTTTTATATGATGTATATTTAGTTTAATCATGTATTTATTATCGATGAATTTTGAAAAAGTTATTGCGAGCGGAAGTTTACACGAAAGTTTACCGAACGAAATCCATCGAAATATGGATCGAGCGAACAAGCCGAGTACGTCGAAATTGTCCACGACGGACAAGGATCGTGACGAGTCCAATGTTGTACGAATCTTCAGCTTAGCACCTGAAAATTTAATAATCTCATGTTTATATTAGTATAGAAAAATGGAAAAAGAGTTGATTTTTTTTTTACTTATTATTTGGGGAATCAGTTAAATAAAAAATTAACTCGTTATATTTTAAGATCAATATAAGTTGTAATTAAATGGTCGAATTTTTTGCATCTCTTTTATTGAACTTTAAAATGAATACAAAAGTAACTCATACTAAACTTTTTCTTTTTCATATAGATCCATATCCAAAATACCATAGGAGCATAAAACGTACGCAGAGTGATCCATTGTACAAAGTCTTCATCAATGACTACAAAGGAGACTGCATTATACGCGACATGGATCTACCCCCTGAAGCGACAGAAAATATCAATCAACACACATCCAACCCTCAAACAAGCGACATGGAACTAGCTCCCGAAGCGGTGGAGTACATAGAACAACAGTCATCCGACCAACAAGCAAACAATCAACAAGAAGAAGCAGATACTCTTCCTACACTGGAGTTTCAAGATAAATTCGTCATATCCGACGAAGACTTAACATATTTGGCTGAATATTTTGAATCAATGCCAACTAATATAGATGATAGTTGGTGGATAAGCATCATCGAATAAAATGATAAAAATATAAAAACTTGTATTATTTCTATTCCTCGTTACTTTTAATATATCGAAATTACAATGATAAAATGATTCATAACTAATAAGTATGCTTTTTTAATTACAACAGTTGAATGAAAATTAGAATATCAACTCATAAAAAATACGAATGACTAGTGTCGAGTAATATAAAGTTATTTTCATGGAAGTTTCATTATTATTATTTACAACTTAAAATTACTAGTATAATAATTAAGAGATTAAAAATTCAAAATCATATAAATAAATTAAACTGTGCTTATTCTAATGTAAAGTCAAGTCAGTTTAATTTATTTATATCTAAATTTCTTTGCATTCTCTAATTATTATTATGTGTATTCCTCGTTACTTTTAATATATCAAAATTACATTGATAAAACTGGTTCAATACTAAAAAGTATGCTTAATAATTACTGACAATGTCTGTAGGTGCTAACGATATGATTTTTCAACTGTACCAACAGAGGTACAGTTCTTTTCAATTTCGTCTTTATTAAAGTTTAAACAGTTGTAATTTTACGATGACCCTACAGTTGAGTCATTCAATACCATTCTCACTAAACTAGCCTTGACCAATTTTAAAACCACAAAGTGACTTAGGGTGGTGCTCGAACTTGTCATCTGTCCGAAACGTATACAGAAACCATTTTTAAAAACCACAAATTGCTTTGGGGAGTGATGAAAGAGAAAAAACGAATATTTTCCGATCGTAACCGAAGTAAATACGATTGAAAAGATGTTTCTGTCTTTTCTATACAATTTAGAGTTGATCGTTGCTATTGTTTTATAATGAATCATTGATTTTTTATTGCAAGTTCATGAATTACTCGTTGCTTTTTTTTTAATCTACTGGTATAAATTATTGATGTTATATCATTTTAAATCTATCGATATAAAATATTTTGATCACATAAAATTTCAAACCAGTTACTCTACTTAAATCATACCAGTAAAAAATTACAATTCAGCAAAACGTTTATACATCACTTTCTTAAAGGTTTATAACGAAACGATTTTTCATATTTACATGATTAGTAATATAAAATGTATGATGCATACGAGTATTTTGTTTCTTCATATTGTAAGTAATTGATTTTTTAAAAAGATGTTTCTGTCTTTTCTTTACATGAATTACTCGATGCCTTTTAAATCTCACAAAATTTCAAACCAATAACTTTCTATGCTACAAAAGTGAAAAACTGTTTTGGATTTTAACTCTTCCGTTCACCATCCGACAGAGACCCGTCCGCCCGAGACCCATCCACCCGAGACCCGTCCGTTCGGATCAAACATCTTGTCGACTCGATTCTTACAATTAGCCGATAGTGTCAAAATTATACAACTGATCTTTAGTATTGAATAAAAAAAAAATAATTACAACTCGTTATTTCTTAAAGACTAATTTCTTAGTAAACAGAGTTTTAGATTTTTACTCGTAGATTCTCATTCTGTGATGTATAAAAATATTTGCATCTCGTTATTTCTTAAAAGACAAGTAACAAACAGAGTTCAAATTTTTACTCGTAGATTCATTTTTAAATTTCTATAGACCTAATGTTTCTCATTCTGTGACAAAAAAGACAACTTTGTGTTGTATAAAAATATTTGCATCTCGTTAATTCTTAAAAGACAAGTAACAGAGTTCAGATTTTATACTCTACGATTCATTTTTAAATTTCTATAGGTCTAATAGTTTCTCA
>JAQIWE010002405.1:0-13304 GCA_034698565.1 Campodea plusiochaeta | reverse complement strand
TATATTGGTACTTTCTTAGCAACTTGCGACATTTCTTTGTGATGCCGAACAGGTACCATCACAACGAGAGGACTTTAGCACTTTAATTTCGTATTTTCTATAGTACGGTCGTAGCGTAGTAGCGGGCACCCTTTCAGAACCCGACTGCTATGTTATTTTGAGGTTTTGATGATAAATCAATAAATCTTGCTTGGTATTCTGTTTTGAGAGTTGAAACAAACCCCATGGGTGGTGGGAGAATATCACCACTTTTCTTCCTCTTTCAAGACTTTTTAGGGGAAATTTCCATTTGTCAAGTACGGAAAGATTTTTCGGTGAAGAAGTAGTCAAAGAACGAACAGAAAGAATGTCAGGATGAAATATTTGTGGCAAGATGCTGCACAAGTTTATTTTAAATTGAACATCCGGGAATGCATTTACCTGCTGACAACTTTACAAGAGAAAAGGTTAAATTTGCGTCAATACGATTGATCTCTCACACGTCAAATTTTGCAGAACTACTTATAATAGTTTATAATTTGTTAAGCTGCATCATAATATAGCACTACCGTATTTGAAAATTATTCTTTGTGTTATAAAAAGATTATTCAGTAAATTTAGTCTTGTTAACCAAATTATAAATATATGGTCACGCAGGTTCACTTTTATTTCAAAATTTAAATGTCGATTCTTAAGGTAGGCTTGTTCGATTATTGAGTTAAATTACTTCACTACTGTACAGTTAACTACTAATATAATTATGCAGATAATGGAAGAATATTGCGGTACTTTAAAAAAAAAAAAAGCGTTTTGGCTCTTTGTGCGCTACTTTTTGAGATTTTGTATTGTTAATTATCTTGTGTCTCTAATACTCCTTTTTCCTGCTAAATGGATTAACACTTTGGTAATGAGTTACGTCTATCTTTGGATTTTATCACAGAATGAGTTGCTAGGATTGAGCTCCACCTTTTTATGTAACTTTCACGAGATCGTGATGAAATGACGTTTTGTGCACTTATAATTACAGACGCCATATAGTTTAGAAGAATCTTTGCCGGTAATTTTCATGTGAAAACTGGGAAGGGAGAATCTGCGGGTAGTAATTCCCACATGAAAAAATTATTCATCTGGAAAATTTACTCTTTCAATTACTTGTGTTTGCATATTCCGCTGAAGGTTACCAAGTTGTGGAAAAGAGGTAGAAACTGCAGTACTTTTTTTACATTATGATGTAAGAAATATGCAGCCAATGCATCTCTGTATTAACAGTATGTTGTAAATGGAAATTTGGTTTCAGTAAGAACTATCGGTATAGTCCTACTTAATATAGATCTCTGGTTATGGTAACGATATATAACTGTACAAATTCAAAATTGTATAAAAAAAGTAGATTTATAAGATTCGGAAGCTAATGCTAATTTCAGTTTTCATTTTATGTAAATATCATTTCGGTTTTCTTCCATCCCTCTACAGCGAGATAATTCTCCATTCATTTAGCCTTTTTCAGAAAAATAGAAATTCTCACTTTCGAAAAAAAAAATGTGTAGGCCTATTCTCCATAATTTCCATTCTGCTGAAACTTTATCGTGAATATGTGCATTAAAGATGAGCTTGTAATGGTAACATCCTTGAGAACTCCATATTGACTAGATGAACCTTTCTATGGAGTTAATGAATGCCTTTTGATGTAAGTTTTAAATAGAGATGCTGATTATGACTTTATGAGGAAACTATAACATTGTTATTAAGAGGGAGGAGGTGGAGTGGAGATGAGACCAAATTAGAGAGTTTCGAAACTTGGTGGTTATATTATATATAGGATGTATGTTTGAATATCACTGAATCTGCTGGAAATAAATTTGTGACCTCTGGCAGTATCTAAAAATTTTCTTGTTTGTATTATAATTTAAAGTTTTCCTTGATATTTAATTTAAAGTTACCATTGCGAATGTTTTATTGTAGATACAATTTATTTTGTGAGATCATCTTTTACTGCGTATTCATTTCCTCTTCTGTTACATAGTCTTTCTTTTCATAATGTAAAACGTTGCTACATGAATAATTTATTCTTAGATCATATTTTATACATTAGACTTACTCGTGGGCTTGTCACACATTATTCAAAATAATATTAAAATGTTGGGTACATGAAAATAAATGACCTCGATCGGTATTTCTTACTGTGTTGACTTTTAGCAAATAAATACAACCCATTTCTAATTAGATGCTGTATCGTAACAGAGCTTGTTGTTGATAAAAAAAAATTCTAACCAACTAGTACAGTAGGGTCTATACTCGAGACAGTAAATATTAATAACTTTCAAACGGTACTATAGTAACTATACTTTCTGTCTCTATAATATAAAAAGGAAATTTTAGCAACATTAATAATTTATAGTATAATTTTACTAATGTCAACGGAAAGCATTTTATTTGAAAGTCTTTACTGTAGAAAAACCAAACACAAACCTCCGATGGAAAGAACCTTCAAATAACCATGCATCCACATAAAAAAATTAATGGCTATAGGAGTTCATTGTCGAGTCAGGTCCTCGGCGTATAGAGAATAGAAATTTTGATCTGGAACCACTGTAACTAACGCTCACATAAAATTAATTGAGCATAAGTTTATTGAATGTTACTTCCTTAATATACGTTAACCGATTCCTTAGAAATTCGTTCCTTAACCACAAGTGATGAGGTTAACCCTCAATGAAGATGTGATTTTCTGCTTGTCATATAAATCAAACGAACACAAACGTTTAGAGCTTACGGAAGTACACGCTCTAAAACATTATTAAGGAAAAGGTTATGGTAACCAATGATTTAAACGACACTCGTATTACTAAAAGTATAGTACTATTATTTTTCTCTCATTATAATATAAAGCCGCATTCTGCGAAGCTGGTTGCATAACTTCCTTAAATCCGCACCATCATTTTTTTCCTTACGTAAAATCCTCTTGAGTTGCTCCTGATCTCGTATTTGCATTTGCGAATGTAATATTGAATCGTTATTCCGTGCTGCCCCGCCTCATACCTTCTTCATAAATAATAATAATGGTTTGAAGATGATGCCCTTGGGGTAGATTTGCCATAACCGATGACAGTCAAGGCCAAGGATTGTGCACTCCCCCAATCTGGAGGAGTGTGGATGCTGGGAACAGGAGATTTTGACAGGTGTACCAGCCTGTCAAGTGTCACATCAGTCAATTACAAATTTCTTTTTGCGTTTGCGACAAACAATTTATGATGTAACAAATTCTGTTGATCAAACTAATTCACTTGTTTACTTACAAACTCATGATTTTTTTAGCAACATTTCATACGTTCTTGAAAAATGTTATTTACGCCTACTTGCTTTTAATTTGCGTTGTAATTTTAATTCAATTATGTCCTTTTGGATTAAGTTCGGTTTGTTTGAAAAGTGTTCACATTTTGGGAGTAGATTTCGATGGATGGGCTTTAGTTGTTTTAATTATTATTTTGTAGTGTTTGACCCCTTCTTACCAATAAGTAATATTTCATTTCATTTCCTACGACAATTAGGCAAAGAAAGTTCAATATGATTAAAAGAATATCTCCAGATTATTTGATAACGAACATTCAATTAAGGAACAGTAAATCGCGTGTACCGGATTTGTATAATTTCTTGTTGAGTTGGTATTATATTATTATATTAACTACTTCCTTTCATTGTTGCAATTTCATCATGCTTTGATCACGAAAACTAATATTGTTTATAGAATTTTATTATGTAAGTTGTATTGTTAGTTTGTTACGTTACGCTTTATATAATATCTCGTGAGAATGAAGTAATTATTGTCAATTAATCTAATAGACCTTGTATTTCTGTAAGAGTAGGATAATTTAAAAGAACATTATTGCAATTTTGTTATGTTGCTGGATGTAGGATAATTTTATTGATATAAATGAATTAAACCGACTTTTCTTTACATTACAATAATAAATTAAGCACAAGAAAAAATTCACCTTGAGTGGGAATCGAACCCACGACCTTAATTCATAAATATCAATATTTTCTTTGCATTCTCTATTAATTAAAAGATAACTTTACAAGGTCTGTCTCAAAAATAATAAGACTGGTCCAATATTTCCTGAACAACACTCATATAGTCATATTCCAAATTTCAGATTGACAAGTCTATTCCGTCATTAATAGCAGTTGTTTTAATAAAGAAGTGCGATGACGCTCCGTCAGAAAATAACATCGAATTCTAAAACAAAGCAAAAGATGGGCCTAAATATTACATTTAAAGTCAAAATTTTAAAAATCGACTTGAAAATATTTTTAGTTGATCAGAGGAAGTTTACATTGAAACAATTTGTCTCTAGTTCAACTTTTACAACGGCAGAAAATATTTTCTGGGTAGAGAAAACCTAGAAGATGAGGTTCGGCCCTTTCTTCCGTAAGCATCAGTAACTGACAACAATATCGCGAAATTACAGGTATAACAGCATCGAGATATTATTGTAGAATAGGCCTAAGTACTTATTAGGAAAACAATAAATTATTATTATTATTATTATAAAGATTTGTAATAAATAATGTGAGCGAATAAGACAAAAACAACAAAAATTGATGGAAAGATGATTGTTTACTGCAACAGGACAATGCCCTCAGTAAAAAAAGGAGCACCAATAATGCAATTTTTAGCGAAGAAAACATTGTAGCCCGGGAATATCAGTCCTAATAGGAACAACTAACATTGTGTAACTTTTTCATTATGCCAAAAATAAAATCTGTGATAGGTTATGTTATTCAGCGATGAAAGAGCTGAAAAGAAAACAACGGTTTTCTTAAACAGCGTTTCCGAAATTGACCTTCATCGATGCTTTGGTAGCTTCTAATTCATTCGGGTATAATACTCGTAAGAGAACTACTTTGAGGATGACAAAAGTTAAATTCTGCGATTTTAAAAATAAAAAAGTAATACGACCAGTCTTATTTTTTTGATACAGACCTTGTATAATAACTATGTTGACTGTGTTGTACTTCTTATTTATACAGGAGCATTTTATTATCTTTTAAATGTACAGCCTATTTCATCTGCATATGCTATGATAATTTATATATTCCCTACCTCTGAACCTACTTGAAACTTCCATTGTATATTATCTCTCCATAACTTGAGCAAAATTAACCTCAATTGGTTCAAATTACTTCGACTACAGTGCAGAGGAAGACAGTGTATGAAAAGACTATGTGAAGAACAGTGAAATGTTTTGAGAATTTTCTGTCTCTCTGCCAGTCTGTTGTGCCCTTTTCACTCATGTTTTATTTTTATTTCCTGACGTGTCTAACTTTCCCCCAACCTTCCCTTTTACTACAATTTTCTCTTCAACTTGATACCCTTTTCTAACTTTTTTTCTCTTTCTCTGTTGTTCTTGGATTAAGAGCAGAGAATATAACCTCGAGAGAATCGCTAAATGTAAATCTAAATGTAAATGAGAAGTGCAAACAGAGTCCTAAATTGAGGGTGATAGCTTATTATATACCCTGCCCCAGAATATCAAATTATATATTCGTATATAAAAATTAGATGCTGGGAATCATGGAATTTTAATGGAAGACTTCATCTACGAAATAACTTTATACTTCAAAGATTTTAGAAGAGAACGTGTGGAAGATGTTTTAAAAGGCGTGTTTTTGTTAACATATATTTTTATTCCTATTTGAAATTAAAAGCGTCATAATTACTTGTACCCGAAAACAACACTTTCGGCAAACTTGAGAGACCCTTGTCTCGTCTCTTTACTAATGTGATTACTCTATTACATCAGCATCTAAAAGGCAAGATGACTTTCTTTGGAGACAATCAGACAAAGTCGGGAAGTGTAGGAAGGGTATTTTTCTCATTTCATTTCTGGAGACAAAAACATCAATTTCATATAGTGACTCGTTCTCCCCGAGTTTCGCTCCCTCCTCCTCGCCTTCAATTCCAAGATTAACACTCCACGTTATCTCCGTAGATAGTGGTCGATAACAAACCAGCGACGCTAAAATATTATATACCTATAGCCATGTTTGTACAATTTTATGTATTTACTTTATAAATAATAGACTATTGTTTAACATAAGCATAAAAAAGCCATAAATTATCTTTTCGCAATAAACTTTGCTTGTAAATTTTCCATAGATGGAAAAACTGCGTGTTATGTATTGAGCTCCCTACTGCGAGCATATTAGTAAGAACAAGTCTACCTGATAATTCACGTAACTGACATAATCCTGCGATATTTTAAAATTACTTCGAAAAGGGATATTTATCAAACAAGAAAGGCCACAAAGTCATGTTAATTATTACAATGTCAACTGTGCATTGTTCCCGCCCGATCTAATACTATTTGTTAACATGATTGATAAAAGTGCAGTAGTTGGTGGTCTGAGGATTATCCACTCTGCGTGGTTGTGCTCCACCTTGGCTATACAAGCAATGATGACAATATAATTATTGTTGTCAGCATTAGTGCCATTAAATCACTCGCGCCCATCGTATATCAATATTCAATGTATTACTCGTCCTAATACGTTTTATAACTTTAAATTATTGCGAATATCAAAAAGCACATCATATTTCTGAAGAAAAAAAAACTTTACTTTAGATAATACTTTCTAGTTTGGAAATGGTTGCTTGAAAATTTTAGAACTCAAATATTGCAGTTGTTTACGGACCTCACAAGATAATCTGACTTATTTATAAATTTAATTCTTGTCAGTTTTTTTTAACTGGATTCAAAATATTTTCCGATGTTCTAAAGCAATTTTAGATCTAAAATTTTCAGATACAGATTGCAATGTGATTTGGTAAAAAGATGGTCAAACTCATGAAACATGAATCTAATAATAAGATAAGGAAATAGGAAAGAAATATATACAAGTTTAGACTTTCTTGTATGAAAGTATGAATATATTTAAATATTCTATGTAATAATTTAGATATAGTAGTTACCACATGGAGCTGTAACATGCAATAATGTATAGGTATTATGTGTAATACAATAATATGAATTATTATTTAATTGTCATCTTTTTAAGTTCAAAGCGGTCAATTAACATGAAGTAAAACATTAAAACACCTGTCAATAATCACACTACAGAATAATGTTATTTGTAAGTGTCCTTTGAATTTAACAGTTATAAGTTCCTATTATTTCAGTTTTTTTTAATCACCTTTCTTTTACAGCATTTAGATAAATCATTATCTTAACTTTTTAATTTTCAGAAAACAGCATGGTGATAAGTGATAATGTCAATATTTGAATGATAAGACCTTTATCATAATCATTAATCACAGTTAATTCTTGTAATAGGGAATGTTGTAAATGTGGTTATTCGTATATTGAAGTACGGTATAAACTTGATGTATTAACGACAACTAGAAAGGGGGCAAGGGGGTCAGAAAGGACAAACAAGAACAATTACTATTCAAAACAATGGATGCTTTAAACTGGAACTCGTCAAGTAATTGAGAAAAACCAGAAGTAATTGTTAAGCTCTGATTGAACTACCAATCAATGGCAAACAAGAGTCGCTCCCAATTTTGCCATCGATACTTTTAATCCTTATGCTCATTCATTCCGGTATGCTATGTGGTAATGATTCTAATGAAGCTGTATAGGTCTACCTCGTCAATGAATGCTTTTATTTAGGGAAGCAAAGTACAGTATAACTATGAATTTTCTATTTAAATCGTGTCCTTTGCGAAATAAGTATCGCAACGAGTTTAATTGTTGTATTCACATATCACGTACTTTTTTTAGTCTGGAATGAAATGAGTTCTGTGGTCTATAAAATATGCAAAGGATAAATTTGTCAGATTCGATATAGGCTAAATCAAAATAACGTAATTTGTCAGAGAAAGCGATTACTTTTATAGTTCAATTGATTCTCAAATTCTTTCGCCCATCGATATACTGCAGAATTTTGGACATGACGTTAAAGTAACTTGACTGAACTTTTCTACAACTTCAAACTGAGAGGAGTATAGAGGTTCAAACCTTATACATAGTTCTATTCGAACTCCGATTGTTATGCCTGCATTGTAAAACAACAGTTTAACTAACCTATAGACTGCAAAAACAACAGTACGCTGCCTGTATTTAGGTCAAGTCGTGATGTGCTTTCGCGATGCTGTGTGCTCTTTCCTAAAAATCACATTCAACGTCGAAATAAGATTTGAATGCATTCCTCCTTTCAACCATTATTTATAAAACGAAAATTAGAGTATTTCTTATTTACTCTTATTTCCTTCCTCGATGAAATGAAATTTTCTCCTTGTATATGACAGAACAAATTAATTTATGCCCCAGGAGATTTGTAAAATATTTTGTTAGTGTATCAAGACAGGCTTGCCATGGGTAATGTTGTCGCCTTACTTAGGCTGGGGAAATTCAGGATCAATATAGAATAAGAAATGTCCCTATTGAACTTTGAAAAAGAGGAGATGTTGGCAACGGTAGCGAGAAGTAATTAACTTTTTTTAAAAGGTTGATCAATAAAAGTTTCTGATTCCCTTGAATATACGGAAATGGTTCACGAACATGCTACACGTTTCATACTGCTGCAATAAGCTTCTACGAAATTGTTGAAATAGTTTATCCGTCAAGTTTACAATTTTAACCGAGAATTTCGTGACTTACAACATAAAAGTATAGGTCTTTAGTCTGTATATGATTGACATTATTTATAATTTCATTTTACTCTTCGTTCAGATCTGTGTAAACCTCTCTGTTTTTCTTTAAGATCCGCGTCTATAACATTACTGAGATTGTGCCTTATGAAAAACTTATTTTTTCCCCTTTCCCTCTACTTTGCTCTGGGCAATATCTTCCCATTCATCACATAAAATGCGCCCTCCAGTATGTGATATTTGGCAACCCTTACAGTACTGGAAGGAAGAGGAATTGATTGGTGCTCTTTTTATCTTTTGTCGGGGGAAATTCGGTAATGTTGAGTTGAAAGAAGTCATTACTTCAACGCTCCTCTTTGGATCAAAAGGAAGTGTTTCAATATATTGGAAAGTTACAAGCTTACAGGTTACGGGATGCTCTATATGTTATTCTGCAATTTCAGTTTCTACCAGAGGGGAAATAATTATATTTCGTTATCGTTTCTGTTTGTTTTACAGAAGATCACCTTTTACTCTTTGTTTCTAATAATCGAAATATTAATATAGTCATGCAAGTATTCCATTATTTTATATTTCTATGCAATGCATCTGTAAATTTTCCGTATGTCAAGGTTAAATTTATTTTACCGTATTGCATATATATGGATTTTTATCAATCATAATTATATATTGTGGGTAATAAATACAGTTTTATTGATAGAAACGAAACAAACATGATACATGACACGAATCCACGTTCATATGAAAAATTATATAACATAATGTCGACATGCAATGGGGTCTTCGAGAGAGAATTGCTGACCCAAACTTCCTAAAAAAAAAAGATCATTTTCTTTTGTAATCGTGAAGCTTTATCATTCTCTCACTCCGTTCTAACTTTCTCTTGAACACGGAAAAGGTGTTGAGAAGTTGTGAGACAAAAGCCATATGTAGCTCTCAGTCGAGAGATTTTCGATCGTATTGTGAGTGTGTGCTTATATGATAGGAACCACGAATTTTCCATTCTCTTTAGACGTATATTTTTGGTTTCAAACTTTTTCCTCGTGATAAAAACTCATGCCTGATGCTGGTTGTAATAAATTTATGATGTGGAGTTGGAGAAGTTGAATGAATTCCCACTATTAGGCGAAAACGCGAATATGTGTTTTCTACCATGCTAAAATAGCATACAGATACTTATAAAATACGAACTTCGGGGCAATGGTGAAGAGATGGATTCGTATAATATAATGTACCGGTAGTTCTATAAAGTAATTTGAATACATTCAACGCTTGCCATCATACCGTCGGTTCAAAATGTATTAAAATACTAATCTTTGTGAAAGGAAGATTTAGTATTGTTGTGTCTCCGTGATAATAATTAGTAATGTGATAATAATTTACACTATCTCAACCCTTAAATTAAACAATATAAATATCCAGTTTCTTTACAAGGAAGGAAGTTTTAAATATTAAAAATCTGAATAAGAAACTCAATTGATGATGGGGTCGTTTTGGAAATGGATAAGATTTGTTCGGAAAAGTATGCAATTACTGCTACAGTAGGGTCCTACAGTATAATTATATGTAATCCTAAATTATGCATGATTCTTTTGTATTTCACTATGCTGCTAACCTGCTATATAATTTTTATTTATGAAGCACATTCGCGTAACATGCTGATCAGCAGAATACAGACAGTTTTACAGGTAGACCTACTGTATAGAATATCCTTGTCGTTCAAAGTGTAAATGCGGAATTATTCTGAGGAATGTTAATGACACAGTAGCCAGAGTAGTATATGGTGATATTATGATGGTGGATAATTATAAATAAGTATTTCGTGGAAAGTTGTGGCAACATCAATTAGGAACCTACTGCTGATGTACCACTACTTCAGTAGCCGGTAAACATCAGAGGAAATATTTCAAACAACTGTCGTTGAAAGTTGGAATTAGCACAACCCTCAAGCAATACAAGGAAATGTACTTTCTACTAGGAGATAAAATTATACTTTTGGGATTGAAAACATTAAGACAAGAATAAATTGTAATTTATATCTGGCAGTCTATAATGGTTTGTTTGGAGTATTTTGTTGTATAGGCCCTGTACTTGTTGTGTTTTTGTTATTCTGGGATTAATACATTTTCCTTCGTATCGATTATCTCTGTCTAATATAGAGGAATCTCAGTTCTATCAGCGATCAGTCTCAAGTTGGAAACCATTGATTTATTTATCCATTGTGGAGGTTTCAAATCGAAATTGCTTTTGCAACACTTCGTTGATCGTTCTTGTTTAATTCAAACGGAAATGCAGTAATTTGGTCGAAATTTTTAGTTTATAATTCACCAGAATCTCTCTCGTTGTATATGTAAGACTTTGCCATAATCGTAAAAAATATATTTGACATGGTTATTGTAGACCTGTTTATAATAATATTCAAGGGGAGAGTCAGAGTAGTTTTATGGAGGGACTTAGCAGTGCTTGTACTTGATATTAATTGCATGCCAAAAGCCAAATCATTTAAACTAACAAACAACTTATTAGTTATTACATATTTCTGAATACATTATTTCGTTCTAGTTATAGTTATTTCATTTGAATATATAATTATTATTCTCTCGTAGTAAACAGTATGTTGAACCTAGTTATACTAATTAGTAAACTGCGCTTTGTTACATTGTTAGTATGGTAATTCAATATATTTCGATGTGTATCGTAGTTACTAGCGCCCGAGGGATTTGCTTGATCAGCACGAACTGCAGATTGCATTCCGAATTTTTACGTGAGAATTTACACTTTTCGGTCTGAAAAAGTGAAACAGGAATGCTACTTTGTAAGGGCGTGATAACATTCTTTGTTATTTAATATAATATTGTGGGAATTATTATTCGCGAAATTTTTATGGAGAATAGTAAACATAAACAGTATGTCGTTACTTAAAAACTTATTTTCTTCTTTTTTTAATAAAGCAGTTTTTTTCCTTCAGTTATATTGATATATAAATACTTATAAGTTATGACTGTTCCGTAATATATCAATAATAATAATTGATTGAACAGGGAAAAATAAGATAAGACAAAAATTATTTTTCTTTGAAAACAGACAGTTTTTTATGCAGTGCTATAAGGCAAATCCCAAAAATAAGCTGTCAATTAATTGTCAACATTTTTAATGGTTGAGAATTATTTGACTTTTTTAATAAACCTTTATTAATATATAGGCCAATATTTGACTACATCAGGCCTCCCAACAACAACAAAAAAGTAGTAGGAAAAGTAGAATTAAATGCTGTAGCATTAATAAACATGCAGCCTTACAGACCAGAATTTTTATGAAAATATTAAAAAATATGAAACATAAAATTGACACTTATTTACAATCAGAATAAATTGTATTTCGGAGTAGTGTTTTTAGGTTTTATAGTTTCTTAAATCTGTTTCTAACCATTATCGGATTTATATATTCGATAAAGTCCGATTGATCGACTTGAAAATAAAAATACGAGCTTGAATTATTTTTCTGAGAATTTTTTCAATATATACTTCCCTATACCTATCTGTAGCCGTTATTGGATTTACCGACTTGATATTTCTGAAATTTCGATCGAATTTATAAGTAACGTACAGGCTGTTTTATGATCCTCGTATAATCAGTATCTTAAGAAAGGTGGCAGTTAATCTTCCACTCATTAAATGTACCCAAACTCTTCAAATACAATCCATTCACCACTGTAATGTCTAACAATCATTTATTGTTTCAGTTCTCAATCTGTCCGTCGTAAGAATATGTCTGGAGGTAGTAGTACGAGTGGAACAAGTGGCAGTAGTAATCATTCATTAAGAAGAGATTTAAGTCGACAGTATGAACAGTATCTCAGTCTACATGATGTACAACGGGGATTAAAGAAGGGAGAATTATTAGAAGTAAGTCTCCACACATGGCAACAACAATTGAAAAAAATTAAACTTAACACTGGTACTTGTTTAGTAAATTTAATTGTTTTGGAATAAGACAGTGATTTATAACTCAATAAATAGGCTAATAACTGTCAGTTTCAACATTGTGAAATATTTTTTTATTTCTTTAGCTTTCATGTAATTTTAGAGTACCTTACCATGTTCTTTGCTATCGATAAAACTTGTTTTCAAATTGTATTTTTATTTTTTAACACAATATTTATTCTTAAATATATTTAAAAAAAAGTGATATTTTATTATAGTTAGTCATTAGTATGACTGTAAGTCTTATCCATGCAATTATTAATTTTAAATCAATTTTGTAATGCGGATTCAATAATATTTCAGAGGTATTCTATATAATTATTATATTTCCTCTGTACATAGTTTCATTAGTTTGCACTTTGCACTAGGCTACTATAAACTTTCATTAATTGTCCCTTTATAGTGGGTGAAGACCATTTGTGACTATAGCCCTATAATTATCTAAGACTATTAAAAATGTGTGACCTTTACAAACTGTATAATTTTATTCAGGTCTAATCAGAAGTGCATAAATATAATTATTATGCTCTCTAGAATGATTAAGACAAAAAAAATTCTAAACTGGTTTCCTGTATTCAGTGGTGGCGCCAGAGGGGTGACCGGGGGGGGCAGGCCCCCCCTGTCGGACAGGTCTGGACCCCCCGTCGGACGAGAATTTTTATTCGTCGGAAAATATAAAATAAGTGTAA
>JAQIWE010002404.1:0-13304 GCA_034698565.1 Campodea plusiochaeta | reverse complement strand
CAACAATGGGTTTACCCGTCAAAATAGTTTGAAGACATAACCAGTTTGAGTCCGTAAGATTTTGGAAGGACTATAATATGAATAACACTACAGTATTGTTTCTTTAGCAGTATTTCAGTTAAACTCGAAGATCTGATAAATAAAATCAGTTTATTTTATTTCTGATGAACCAACATCCCAGTATTTAATTAATCGACAGAGTATATGCATACATTTTGAATCTGTGTATCAGATTCATTTTCAAACAAACAGGACTTTGTAGGCTTATAGGAACAGTGCAATCCCAGCTACTCTTTTTAGTTACGGTCTGTAAAAGATATCATATACTTATATGTATTTCAAATTGGTGCAGATTTCAGTATGGTGATACGTCATCGAGTAACCGCAACTCTTCGAAAGATTGTTGTATCAATGAATAAAATGCACAAATTTACGATTATTCTTTAAAATCTTTAATACAGGTTTGTCATTTTCCGAGTATTGAAATCATCCATGAACACACTGAATTTTCAGTCTTCCATTCAGTGTTTCTACATTTAGATATATTTGCAATTTGTATATATAAAGAGTAATGCAGATGTTGTTGAATTTACATGTCAGATCTTAGCAAAATATATATATAAAAATAATATTACGCTAAAGTTTTCCATTAATACGAATGAAAATCCATCAATTCTTTGTCAATATTTCAGCGAAGTTTAGACGATATAAAATTTACAATTTGTAAATTTTATATCGTCTTGATAAAAGTGAAGGAGCTTCGCTGAAATATTGACAAAAATTTTTGTTTCATTTATGGATTTTTCACTCGTATTAATGGAAAACTTAACAATAATGAATCCATGTCTCTCAGTAGCAAAATATTACGCTAATTAATATTTCGTACATTTGCAATTTCTATTAATCTGGGTATGAATTAAAGGATAACGTCAATGTCAATAATTTATACAAGTATTACAATAAGAAGCACTGTTACCCAAATATAACTAGGCGGGTAAGGTTTTGTTACACTGTGACACACTCCTAAAGGCTTTGTCTAGTTAGTCTGTGAGAGGGTTAAAGTGTAAAAAGGTGACCTTGAACAATGATAAAACTTTTTGCATTGTTTACACTGAGTTTTATTTCAAGAAAATTCAAAGACACCCGCATAGTTATATTTGGTTGACTATAGCAAATCTTTTGAAATTCCAATTCGAATATTAGTCGAAGTTGAATAAAGCCATCCATTCTGAACTCCAACAAGAACAACTACAATAACAACAAAACTCCATTCTATATATTGTTCCATCTAGTATATAGTAATAGCTTAATATGTATTGAGAAGCAATTTCACCAAACAACAAATCGACTTAAAGTACACGAAACCATTCTACGACCCTACAAGCTGAATTTCTTGTAAAACTGGTGTACACTATGTGCACGTGACCCTTTTTCCTTATTGCTAATTTTGTTTCGACATATGCTGAGAATTCACAAACTTTCTAAAAGAAACACTCTGTAGTGGTTAACACAACCCTTTTCTTCTCAAGGAACTTTGGAAAAGAAAAATGTTGACCAAACCTCAGGAACTGATTAGGAAGTCAGTAGAGCAGATTCACATCAGAAGATACACGGACGAAAGGCAGGAGGTTTAGGATTTTAGGGGAATTATTTCTTGAGGAATATTTGGGAGGAAAATTCATTCAGAATTTAGAGTGATGTTCAAATTAGTTGTTGTTTTCAGCTTCGGTGATCGGTAGAGGTATACTCAATGTTAATATAAGTTTGGAATTTGGTTTTAAATGAAAACTATTTTGAACTTGCTATTTTTAATAGTGACAGTTTGACCAGTTAATCTGGTCAAAGATGTCTGACTAAAATAATCGTTTTAAATAAGCTTTGGTTGAGAAGAAATGAATTTAATTAAATAAAAAAAAACTTACTATTATATTAATAATTATTACTGAACTGAAATACTAAAATATAAATATTATCACTCTAAGTCTCAATAAGAATGATTCAAGACTATTGTTTTTAAGAAACACTGTAGAAAAAGATTTTTTAACTTTAATATTGAAGCAGGTTTTGCACAGGAAAAATATAACAGCAATGTCAATGATTGGAGTTCTCTTGAAATACAGAATCTTGGTCAGTGTAAAAACTGTACCGCCTTGCAGAAAACTATAATGCGACATTTCCTATAGTTTACCATTGCCATGTATATTTCACCTTGTTTCTATACTATACATACTAATTTGGCAATCGGAATTACGAGTCTGTTAAAAAACTTAATTCAAATAAATTTCCAATACTGCTGTAAAGTGGTAGAGTTCGTTCTTACATTACTTTAGAAATAAATATGAATGTTAATAATATTGGTTGAAATTGTATTATGCCTAATGAAGTTTGTGTTAATAAAGTTATTTTCCATGAAAATAAAACTGGAAAATAGCTGAGATACTGTATACGATGAGGTTTATATACAGTAAGTACAAGTGAATGCTTCATATAATCAAGGATCTTGTTAACATTGCATAACTGTTCACAATTTAATTAAAGGGTTACCTGCAGATATTGAAATTCCGGTTTTCTGTGATTTTCTTGTACTTTATATTATTAAAGAAAAGTTTGATATTTTTTTGACCCAACGGATCAGAACTCAGAAGATATTTCTGTTTATATAGTCGATAGATTTTCCACAAGGAAGCACAAATCGACCTGCTTAATTTCGCTGCCCTGCGAAAATATACAAATTATTCGTTTAAAAACACATATCACAACACATATATATCGTTATTAAGTAGTAGCAAAACTGACTTAAAAATAATGCAAATTAATCATTTTATTCATATATCAGCAGTTGTCTTGTTTTGAGCCACGCTTGCTCTGCTACCTTACAGCTTATTTTCCTGCATTTTCTAAGGTGAATATCTCCACAACCGGTGATTTTTGGGAAGTAAGAAAAATAGTATGAGTTATTTATATCAAGAAGACTAATATTATGTTATAATATCAGAAAATTCAATCTAGTTCGTGTTTACAGTCTTAGATAGACGACTTTTCAAATCTAAATACTGTTAATGTTGCGATAGCAAGTGATTTAGAGTTACGAATTCATTTAACACAGATTATGCTATTGATCAGATAACAAACTCAAGATGGTATTAAAGCTCTTACAATATGTTCTTCCTCCCTATACAAATTGATACTTATATACTACTGAACCACCCTGTATAATATATCTTTTCGCCGTTATTTCTGTTGATTCGAAAAAAAGGTCTTCAATATATCTGCCATTTGATCTGAGTGAGTAATGTTTGCTGTCTGCAGTGCTTCGAAGAGAATGAGGGACTTTTGTTATTATTCCAGATCAGTCAAGGATTCAAATAGAAAAGAGAGTTAAAAGCATCATAAAATTAATTCTGGGTTTGAAATGTTTTGCTGATAATACGGAGAGTAAGAGAGAGAGGGAAGAAAACAGTCGGATATAATGGAATCTTCGCTGAAAAGGGATTTCAACAGCTGCTTCACGTAGAATCGATATATACGGTGGGATACTCAGCTCTCAAAGTCCTTCATCCTTTTTTTTTGTCTACTGACAGCTTTTGGAGTAGAAATATACTATGATACCTACAAATTATTTGATACTGTTCTACTGAGTTCAGCAGGCTGTTGAAAAGAAAGGAGAGGAAAACATGAAATTGGAGATTAAATGAAGGAGATAAAGTTGTTGTTGTTGACAAGAATATAGACAAGTGGAGTAAGAGAGTTTAAAATTGAAAGTTTCATTTCAACAGTCGTATTTTGAAGTAATATTGCCTGTCGGGATTATAAAGTATCAACGAAATGAAGTAATGAGCAAGTAAGTGTGAAAATTTCGAAATATCTGCTTTAACCTGTTTCATGCTAATTTTTCCTGGTTTCCATAAAGTAATGATAACGATAGCTGTTTTCTCACGAAAGCATGTTGTCGCAGGAAGCAATAAATTTCCTTAAAATGGTGTCATGTTTTAACATTGATCAGATAATTATTACAGAGAAAAATGTCACGCAGAAATCCAGTGAATAATTCCGGTGTAATTTTTCCCTGTTGGGATAGTTTTACTGGAATGAGGTAAATGGTATCACTCTGCACGGCAAGTATTTGTAAATATTCAAATTGTTTAAATTTTAGAGACTTTTTCCTAATTTTGGATTTTTAAATATAATTCTTACAATGGTGAGTAAACTGTCACAATTTAGTTATTAGCAAGTCATCATTTTGAGCGTAAATAGAATATGAGATGAAAATGTTTTGTTATGCGTTACATAATCTCATATTTCATATCAAACTACTGAAGTAGTTCTGAAATGCAGTCACAAACATTCTTGTGTTTGTTACACTATAATTTTAACTTCCGAATTGCACAACCAGAAGTAGTCCACCGTTCTTTATTTTGAGCAAAACGTTAAAACTATTTGTTGGCTGAAACTTCTTGCTTTGATTCTTCCATGGTGTAAGGGTTGAATAGTTGGTATAAAGGAACTTCAATTTCCTTCGTAAGTTGTGAGCTGTGAGCGTGAATCATTCACGTAGAACAAGAAGAAATTTCACATTAAATTACTTTCGGTGAAAGAGGGAGGGTATTTTTGCAACTAAAATTCCCCCTAACTTGTTTACAAACTTTTTGGAACGTTTGGAAACTTGAAAGAAGATTTTTTTTTTCAAGAGATTTCTCCTGCCTCGCTCCTCTTCTCCCCTTTTTTCTCTCTCTCTTTCTACTATAAAAAATATTGCAATGTGTTATTGAGAAGTTCTTTCATTTTTTGAAATGTGAATTACGCATGGGATAACCCTTTATTCTCGCTGGTAATATACGGTAGCTACTATGAGCTCCCAACCTTCATTTTCCCACATTCTCCTTTGATTGTGAACCGTGACGTTCTGTTTGTACTTTGATAGCATTATTACAAAATAGTACATTGATTGTAGCAGTTTGTTTTCATCGTGTCATTTTCGTTGTACTATAACCTCCTACTCTACTTTTACTCATATACCTTTGATGTATGAGGAAATATGATACTCCTGTTATGTACAGTCACATTCCTTTTACAGTTAATTCATTCAATATAAAAAGTTTGTTTTAGTGACAGAGTTACGAGGTGTGTTCAAATGAAATCCGTTCAAAGCTTCCCATTCGGATAATTGTGGGTTGATTTTCACAATAAAGATACCAAAATGATTCTGTAGTTGTGATGTACGTATTGGTGTTCTTATATTTTTCAAATTCATTTTTGAATGCGTGATGGTATTTTGAAAAAATCTGACCTGGTTAGAATTCCTCCAAATAAGATATATGGGTAGTAATTCGACTTTTAATCGAGGTGGGTTACAAATCGAGCAAATAACGAAAAATTCATTTTAAATATGAAGAAAAGTTCTTGACTTCTTGCTAAGGACAGCATTTGATAATTAGTCGCGAATGTTTTACGAAACTTGGGAGGAAATGGCGACATTGAATCGTCCAACAAGGAGTTGCACAGAATTGTGGTTCATAATCTGTTGAAAGTTGCGGCCATGCAGAACGAGAAATATCCGAGATTTCAATTTTTAGTTAGAGAATTCGTTGTCAATAAACATATTATTTTATTAATTCACTTAATTGAGTGATTTGCATCCTTCATAAGTAAAAAAAAAATGGAATTATCGCTCACATATCTTATTTGAAGGCATGTAAACAAAGGCAGACATTTTAAAAATACTGCCAAACATTCAAAAATTAACTTAGGAAAACAATACGAACAGCACCACAAGTACTGCATCATTTTGGTATCTCCTTTGCGAAAATCATCCAAAAATTTTCAAGTGGGAAGCTTTGAACGGGTTTCATTTGATGACACCTCGTAGTTTCATAATCATTATGATATTTCTTTATATGTTTAACTCGTTAACTTTAGAAGGTAATTTCATTTTGTTTTGCTGGAAATCTTATTTCGTTGCTTGAAGAAATTAACATCATCTGGTATATCTTTTTCTGAGTCTCATATCCTCATAAAAAACTCGATTTACTCTTGGATAACTTACTATTGAAAGATTTCGATATATATTTTGACAAAATTATTTCTATAATGTTCTATTATTGACTCAGAATATGGCGATAGATTAGGTTATTTTATTTTTTTACAATAGGTCCAAAACTATGGCAAAGTGCGTATAAAAAATTGATTGTAAATAAAATGCAGTTACTTTGTTTTATACGAGTATATAAGATAAATATTTATCGTATATTGTTTTAAGATACCGTTAAAACATAACAGGAAAAAATATACAATACAATAGATTGTTTCGTCTAAAAATATATTATATATTAATTATTTTTCGCTATACTGACCTGAAAATATTTTATTTAGTATACTCGATAACTTGTATTATTTCGTATATTCGTACGCAAAGCTGAAGTTCAGATCTTCTTCAAAATCCGACTTTAGGGGACTAAAAACTTCACCAAACAATCGACACAAATAAAAGAGGAAATCGGAAAAAGATTTGTACTTTTGTCATAGTACGCGAAGATTTCTTTCGAACAAACTTTTAAATCGAAATCGGTTAACGTTAAGTGTTCCGGAACATCAAGCACTAACAAACTTATTCATCAGCATTCGAAACATATTACAGCATAGATCAGTCTGTACAATATTAACTCTGTAAAATAACATATTGTATAGTAACCGAATTTGCCAACAGATGGTTCAGGTGTATAACTACTGTATAATACAATATTGATGCAATGTATTTATTCCAATAAGGGTTTATTTTTACGAATATATGCATTAAGACTAAAACACATCATTATTATATTTTAATTTTGTTTTAAAATTAATATTTTAAAGCCAGCAGACAAACCCTCAAATAATGAAAAAATACGTTTCATCATGATACGTATTAATTATTCGTATATTTGATTTGACAGATAAATGGTCAGGTTGAGAATGCCTTGTATTTAATATTTGTCAAGCTACCATTATACCTTCGGGTGAAAATGTGGCTGATTTAATCTACAATAAACTAATAAAAGATAAATTTACTGTCGTCAGTTAAGTGTCTATCAGAAAGCTCGTAATATTTCTTCACGCAATTCAATAATTATGTTTATAAAAAATAAATATCATGATCCTACGACATTGTTAAAGTTATCAGTAAACAATAGGAATTAAAACTAAATGCTCAAATCTAAATGTATATCTAAATGAGTACAGTAACAAAAAGAATAGAACATATCACATCCATCCTTTTTGTCATCATCTTTTTGTTAAAATTATAATAAAGAAAAAGAGGAAATTAGTTAGACAAGGAAATATATTTCAAATATCACAGTTATGTGGGAAGATAGCGGAAATCAACAATATTTCTACTTCAGTTTTGTTCTTTCCTCTTTCCTTCTGCCTGCTAATGCGAATATGTTCATTACAATGATTGATGAGAGGCTGTATGGAAGTGTAAACAAAATTTCACATTTTATTGCGGTTGTCAAATAAGTGCACTATATATTGCTTCTTCAATTTTTTTTTTTTTTTTTCAATTTAAAAAAAAAAACCTTCAACTTTATTACTTTTACTGATATCACACTACTGTTTTTTGTGATGAAGTGAAAAATATTTTTTGCGATTTATTTTATAGTTTCTCCTGAAAGTAAAATCTCAATATGATGAAATTATTTACAAAATAAACATCCTATGTTGCCTTAAAATTCTCAATGCAGTAATTAAATGTGCCTTAATTTCCTTTAAATTAGTTGCAATATAACACAAATAAAAAACTTCTATCAAGGTAATAAATTAAAGGTAAACTTTTATTTAACGTTTCTGAGTATTTTTACAATTATTTTATTCAGTTCATAAAATAGTTCTTTTGCAACTATACCGTATTTTCTTTTACTTTTTCCAGGAGAGTTAGTTTGGCAAACTTTTTATCAATACCAAAATTAATTAAAACATCAAAAGCTACTGTGACTCCTATAATAATAGTTAATATATAACATTCAATTTATTTTCTTATTAAACCTGTATTTTTTTCAGCGGGGGGCTGCAATTTACAACACACATATCCCGTTTTACTTTCTTTGTCCTTTATTATACTCGCTTTCCCTAGAGACCGATAAGCTGTATTGGAAAAGATGGCTTTCTGCTGGAAAAAATACGCCTTTAACTAATAAAACATGTAATAGTATTTAATACCATCAACGCACATAAAATCTTCAAATCGTGCATTTTCAGTGCCATTAAAACTAATTTACTTAATGTAAAGAAATGTAAAACGGAGTATAAATTTTTTACGTGTACAGTAAAAATACCGTAATGGATCCAAAGATCCCCATCTGTAACCCGTATTATTTGATTTGGTGAATAAGTTGCGAAAGCCTTATTCCAAACTCTGAGAGGTAGAAATATATACGAATTGATTTTTAAAGGGCATGCGTATAGGGGATAGATGACTTCAATGGAAATTGGTTTCGAAGAGGAACTTTAATGAATCAGAAAGATAGCCACGGAAGCTACATCTTCACACGCTTATTCCACTTCAGTTCAAATTTGCTTTTTTTTTACTTCAAATATACGAATGGAAGCTTTCTTTCAATATTCAAAAAATCAAGAGTGCTTAAAAGTTTCATCGATTTTAAAGCTCGCGGAAGTTGCGAATTTTTTGTAAAAGAATTGTTTTTTACTTTTCTTTTTCTGAATTTAAGGAGACAATTACTTGGAAACCTTTTAGCATCAGAAAAAGAAAGGGAAATGCCCTCTTAATCAGGAATTAATGAATTGCCACTCAACACAGCGACCACTTTTAGAAACAGTAGCATTTTAATTCAAATGGAAATTTGGAGTTTGTAGATTGAACAAGGATGAATAGGATGCACTGTAGTAGAAGAAGAATTAGATTGAGTATACATGTACATGGAGAAGGAAGGCTGTCACTTGGATTTATAGTACTAGATACATTTTAGTTGGAACTATTTATTTTATTTTATTTCAATTTCTTTGGGTAAAGATTAAATTAACCCATGAATGCATGACATGAAATGATTAACTGAAATTGCAATCTATAAAATAACGCACCTCGGTAACAATTATTCTCTCTTTGAGAACTAGTTGGAAGGTACAAATTGACTATTTAGATATTAGTAGGTTTACTCTCAAATTTGCAGATTGCACTAAATCTACCAAATTTGAACTTTTATTGAGAAGATGTACAAGAGGAGATTTTTTTGTTACATGGAAATAATAATAGGAATATACGTTATCATTTGAATATACACAACAACAACAAGGATGTACAAAATGAAATTTTATGTTTGCAGAATTACAGTACGTAACAAATATGACATGTAGTTACAACTCCCAGATATTTTTCTTATTGTATATACTTACGAACTATGTATGTGATATTTAATTAAAAATATTTCGATCTGACTCAGTTCACTCCAGACATGAATTTAGCTGCAATAAATTTCATATTGTTACGAGTTACTAGTTAGTCTTTATTTTATCTTACTATTTATTTTATATGTAGTAATTTGCAGCGTTCTAGCATACAAATAAGCCAGTATACAAATGCATCGTTCTAATATGCAAGGTCCAGTGCAAAGTAAAAATATAACTAAATTTTAAATCAGCAAAACTCATTTTATACTCAATTATTCCGAAACAAAATAAATTTAAGGATGCTTCGAGGAGCTTGTTACGCTGACGCTTCAAGTACGATATCACTTGTGTTGATAGTGTCCTATATCTTTGTTCTTCCTGATGAGAAGTTTGTTTTTGTGAAGAACAGAGAAAACTATCATTGAAGAAGTGGAATTATGGGCTTAGCAAATATAACATCTTTAAGACATTGTATTTGAGAAAAAGAGACGTCTTCGAAGACAACGAAAGTACTGAAGAAAAGAGACAATACATTTAATAGAGAGAAACACTCGATAAGAAAGAGATTATTAGTAGGAAAAGAACAATTTTCAACTTAATACTGAGCAAACAAACTGATTCTTACTCTTGAGACTCTTCGTCATGTTATTTAGATTTTTGTTTATTGTACTCGTCTGTGTCTTGTTAATTTGACGTACAGTGCTTTTGATTGAATCTATACTAACTGTTATTCACCATAATTATATTACTACTATAAATATAACTATTTTCCAGATGCTTCATATTACAATTATTTTTATTTTGATGCAATATAGTATGAAATCTCCTCTTTCCTTTCAAAATAATTGAATAAGTTTGTAGATAAGAATTTGTGATACTTTTATATTTTTATGAACGTTTACTATAATAATCTCATAATAAATTATGGACACTATTATTATTATATACTTATATTACGAACTGGTTCTATTTCTACTGTAAAATAATGCAATCTTTTTGTAACCACTGCTTTTCCTTCAAAGTGTCTCCCAACTGTAAATTGGATATTCATATAATAAACTTCCCAAGAGAAAGTAAAACTCGTCAATCACCCAACCATTCCTCCAGAATGAATTTCCCAAACACACAATGTCATTTTGTTTAATAACGAAATTACCTCAAACATATGAATATTTTCCCACGAAAGGTCTCTTACGATAGAAACCCATCTAATTACAAAGGCCTTTTTCTCAAAGATGCTTTTATCTTTAGGTTTCATCATCAATTCTAGCGACATCATAGGACGTTATTGATTCTAGACAGCATGGTTCTAAACGCACCAATGATTTACGTAATTATTAGCTTTCAAAGAGTTGGCGATCTTTTTTGCACTTTGCGTTTATATAGAGATGGAGATTTTGTTGGAAAACTTCATAGAGATTTTGGAAGAGAATTTCAAAATGAAGGCTGACGAGTGTCGTGGAATAGGGATACCTTAATCGTTCTGTGGTTCAGTCCCTGTATTTTTACATTAAAATGATAACTAAAAGGTTGATTTTTCTCTTAAGGTATTTTGTGATGAAATATTTTGATAGTTTGTTGGTGTAGTGTAATTTCCAATAAACAAATACAGTTTTTTTATATAGATATATGAGAATAATTTTGATATGAACGAACACAGTTTTGTAACACAACTGGATTATAATAATAAATCAAGTACAAGAAAAATTCACCTCGAGTGGGAATCGAACCCACGACCTTTGCATTTTACATGCACTGCTATTACCACTAAGCTATCGAGGCACATGCTTTTCTGTCGTACTTAATTTAATATTTTAGCTACTGCATTCGTCAAATATAAGCAATGAAATTTCAGAGATGTTGTCAACTAATCCAAAAAACTGAGTTCCTTGTCTGACTTAATAAAACTTGCAAAACCAGTAAATAGTTACTGGCAAAACCTGTGTGAATTTGTAAACATATTAAGGAATTGAAATAACTGCAACCTTCAAAAAATTCATATATTATGCTGTAATGTCATTGACCAATATACAGTATTAACATTTTTAACCCAAATTTACACCTGTTTATAACTGAATAATAGTATATTTAAAGGATCTACAGGATGATGTATTGATTTTTCCACGTAATGAATATATACAAGAGACCTTGTGTTTGTAATTATGACAGACATGATTTAGTTGAACCAGCACTGTTTGTTTTACAGCAGTCATACGATTTGTTAGTGCGTTTATTTTTATTACAAAAAATATTCGAACAAAATTATTAATCTAGAACACACTATTTGTTTCTGTTATTTGCTGATAGAGAGAAATGAACATCATAATATATCATCTCAAATATTAAATAAAATTGTATCGTATTCTATAGAGTTAGTTGAGTGTTGTTGTGGTTTTGAATAAGGTTATTTAAAATCATTCATCGATAGGTATAAACTCATTTTGAATTTCCTTTTTTTTTTTTAATAAGGATACATTTTGAAATTCAAAATAAATTTAGAATTTTCTTGTAAGACTAACCTTCTTTTATCCATTACTCTTTTTTAAGATATCCGGAGGAAGTTTTATAAAGATTTTGGCCTTTTAAAATAACACTAGTCTTTAAATGACCTTCCTGGAAGGCCCTACTGATTCTACGAAAATTCATAGAGACGAAAATTCAGCACCGCGACGAAAATCCAGCGCGGATAATTGAGCGACCGAAAGTGCAGCCCTACTAACACCGGCCTGGCCGGCCTACCAACATCAGTAAACAAAACAAAATCCTATATTTCACGTATTTAACTATCAGATGTACAATCCTTAATCTAATTCGACGTGTACAATGTACATAGAAATTAATAAGCTTAAAATTTTAAGTGATTACACAAAGAAGAATAAAACACGTCTAAAAACATTTAATAATGCTAAGCTTTCAAGAGTAAACCTCTTAGAGTTTATGATTTAATCCGAATCAGAATGTGTTGTGCGCTTATTGTAATTGTTCGTTCTCTCGTGTTAGGATTGTAAAGTGTATAGTAGTACAAAACCGAAAAGTTTGAAACAAAGAAGTTATTTCGGTTTGTACTTTGAGCTGTAAACACCACAATGTACGTTTTACTCCAGTTGTAAGAATTTTGTTACTTTAGCAATCCAACTTTGCTTAAGCACACTTTTGGAGTCATACACGCCCTGTTAATTCTTAGACTTTAAATGTTAAGCTGGCTACGTTCCATACTCTACTGCTACTTAAGGATAAAGCTTATTTCTTTCGAAACAAAATCTCCAACAATGTCGTATAAAAGCTCAAGTTTCTAACAAGTTGTATTGTTGGTGGGAAAACAAGAGTGATATGCTTTCTGATCTTTATTCGTTATTTTGACTTTGGATTTAAAAATAGTTGAATTGTCGACTCTTTGTGTTGTAATAGTAATGAGTGTTGTTGGTTCGAATGATAATAAGTATTATTTGTTATTAATAATATTTGTTAATATAATTTTTTGTGTTTATATTTTCTTTTATGATCAGATTAATAACGTCCTTTCCACCCTAAATGATTATCCACGTGTCTTAAAAGGCTAAATGAAATGAGCGTACAGTGCTGTTTACGTGCTTGAAAATCGTAACTATGCTATGATCGTACAAAGATGTCAACAATTACATTTTCTTATTATTTTTAATACTTTTCTGAGTTGATTTTAAATAGGCTACTGTTCTGCCATCATGCAACTGTTTTAGAAATAAAGGAAAAACATTGTTTTAAAATAAATTTTATATAGGCTACTACTTGTTTGTTTGATTGATTTTAATCTTTGAGTGTTTTGACTTCAGGAAACTGGATGCCTTTCACTCCGTTGAAATATTAAATAACGGTGTCATATATATAATTATAGTTTACAATTCAGTTAAATTCTATGTGAAAGTCCAGTATAACATAAAAATTGGACA
>JAQIWE010002403.1:0-13308 GCA_034698565.1 Campodea plusiochaeta | reverse complement strand
TCTTAAGTGCATTTCATTCAACTAGCTGTCAATAAATTTAACTATATAGTAGAAATATTATGCCCAACCCGTGCATTGCATGGATCATGGGTCCACGGAAGAAGAAGAAGAAGACACAATCTTTCTCCATCCCTCATTTGCTTTTAAAACTCTTTAGAATTTACTGAATAAAAAATTACCATGATTTCCTGTTTTTTGTTTTTCAATTTCAGATGGAGTACAAATTTCATGAATTTTCATATAGAATATAATCATAAATGATCAGAATTTAAGTTATTAACTTGTCAAAATTTATAAACAAAAATAATAATAATTTTCATTGTGTTCAGTACAATCATAGATGTTATTCATATTAATTCATTGTTTTCTTTTTGGAGATTCTCAGTATGAAAGCACATTACTTTCCATTATTATATTTTATAAAGCACATTATTTTATCATCCAGAATCACTTATTTTTAATGAAACAAACAAAAACAAAATAGTTAAATTCATATAGAATGAGGGCTGTTGAAGAAAAGACAATAACACCATCAGAATATATCAAATTGTGTTTATAATCCTATTTTTCAATCTGAATTCAACTATATACACAAACATTACAAAAATCCTCCATCTTTAATCATAATCCCACAGTATTTGTCCAGCATTTTCATGTAATACCATTGGTAACCCTGTAACTTACCAACGAGAACGTTTTTATCCTTCTTTTTCTTCCTATCAGCTTCCCTGTACAAGTTGACATTGATGGTATTGACTGGAGGAAGATTATTAAATTCAAAGTTTTCTCCCCAGAAGCACATATCTCCCTTTGTTTTACTGGAAGTACGAGCATACAAAACACCATCTAGGGATAACTCACAGAAGTAACTGAAAGAAAGAAAGAAAGGAATAAAAGTTAGTTTTGGAATAAGACATGTTACAGTGTAGTTTGGAAGGGAGTGTTACTAGACTTTTGATGTCTTTAGTTACTCGTATTTACTATATGTTTAAAGTACATCTGTACATAGAAATACTTATTAGCAATTTGCAACATCAGATGTATAGAAATTCGTAATAATCAATGACCTGGTAGTTGTTGGAAAAATTATGCAATAATTAAATTTTTTAAAAGAAAACTGTATCCTATATTTCTGGTGAAACTCAGTATATTTTTCATACTTTCTAAAAAAAATAATATTTATTGAACTTCTATTTTAATTAGTTTATGAAATCGGACTAAGGTGCTATTTTTCATTTATTAAATATTAGTGATACGCTATTTCAATACCCAGACGAAGTCAAAAGTTGCTTCTATCCCATTTTAATATAATTATGGTACAATAAACTATTTATAAATTCTATATGAAAGGAAACAAAGAAACTTTATTTCCTACATTCGCTCTTTACATGTCAAATATGATTGATAAAACTTGCATGTCCAGAATGCATCAGTTTAGAGAGAGAGAAAAATCAATTTTCCATCAATAATAAATTGGCACAATTTGCAAAACCCAAAACCAAAGAGTTACAGAATATGAATGAAAAATCAAGGAATCACCATTCCTTTCAAATAGGTAAACAGAGAAGCATAGATTATAATTTATGATTTTGTATTGATATTGACTTACTAAGAGTCTCAAGAAACATTTTTCAAGACTTTGTGATAAAGAAAACTAATTATTACAGCACTTAGGCCTATACTAATTTGACGAAATGACGAACTCTGGGCTTTTCTCTTCAAGAAAATCGTATCTTTCACTGATTAAACAAACGTACGGTAATTTATTCCTATATATAAATTATGAAACAAACAATAAAATCATAAATCAATATTATTTACTTTATGGAAAAAGCTTTACTGAATACTTTATATCTCTTACTTTTTCTTTGCAACAACCCCTTTTGCCTCCAAGATCCAGATCTTCAATGAGTTTTCTGTCCTTCTAATGTGTTCGATATTTGGAAGAACAGTTCTTCGTAAACTATGGACCCAATGCTCACGTTCCTCTGCACTGGAGCACGCAAAGTATCTCGTTCCAGTCACTGTTGTCACCTGAAACGAAGAAATGAGAAACATTTAGTACACTGAATTACATTTGCTTTAAAATTAATTATTATACATAGTATTAGCAAATTTATGTAATAGACCAGTAAAAAAAAATCATAGCAGAAATATATTTCGCAACGTACTTCGATTTTCAATACGTATCAAAGATCTTTGTAAGTTTTACTACATCACAAAAGTTCTATGAGCAGATGCGTCTTCACATTATTAACACACTTGTATTTTTTTTTTTGAAGATCTGGCTTGGCAAATCAAGTTAGATTAGTTTTTTCTTAAACTTAGGGTACTACCCTTTAATAAAAATTATCCTTGACAAATAAAACTTCACAAAAAGACACAACCTAACTGACCAATCAAAAAACTTCGTGTAAATCAGTATGTAAATTATGAATAACAAGAAATGTGATTAGATGAAAGCAACTGACACTATAGCCGTACGTATATAATATGTAAATTTCAAAAGCACAACTATAATTCTATCCAATTATATTAAATCTTTTTGATCAGTCAATAAGAAAGTGTGTCTCATAAAGTACGAGTTGTAACACATTGTTACAATGATAACAATGGACATATGATGAAAAAACTGGCACTTTTTCTTTATTTCCAATTCCACTTGTTCAAAACGGAAATTGGTTTCCTACATTTATCTTCTTCACCTGCGATTTATCTTCCAGCAATCGCAAAAGTTTGATTTACTCATGCAAGCAAAAACGTATTTCACTCAACGATTTTCACATTGATCAGAAAATATAATTCTTTTCTACTGGTGCTGTCTGTCTGGAGATACGTATACATCTACGTACAGTGGCAATAATAAAAAGTATCTGCTTTTCAAGTGCCAGATTCAATGAAGGAAAAATTAGATACGTCAACCGGAAGAAAATTTAGTGCACATTCTTTTAAAGTGACAGAGAAAATAGGGAGAAAAGGAATAGGGAGTTTTTTACAAGCTTGACTTGTGTGTGCAATGGAAACAAAGAAAACTTAGTTGTATGTAGAGTTTCATTTCAAGAATTAATATTTATAAATGGAAGTTACGTCAACCTGTCTTACATTTTGATACATGTATAAATTAATGTGCAGTGTTCTAGAAATATCCGTCCAGTTTCAAAAGCTATATGCTGTCTCAAACTGCTTTAGAATCGCTGTTATAAAATAGGATATTGGGTCGGATATGTAAAAAGTTCCGAATCAGAATAATCGTAAAAAGTGAAATACAGATATAAGTAGATCTACGCTATTTCGTAAGAATCAAAACACACAGAACATTGCGATTTGTGGTCTCACATTTTGCTTTGCATCCCCTGGATCTGTTCAGAGGTTGTTTTAGCCCCTGAGCACCCCCGTAGTCGGAGCCTATGCTTTCTTCTGGTCAATAACAGGAAGACCATAGATTTGAAAATAATTCCCCTTGGATATGGAATTAGACCGAATCCAGAATTCCAGATGTCAGGTAAAATTACGAATCTCCGATAAACAATTTGAAATGATAAATACAATGAAAACATTTCTATTCTTAGGTTTAAGTCCATCAAATTCGATTGTCGTTCAACTATCTCATTCGTCGCTTTATTACATCTCTGGTAATGTTTAATTCACATGCTGGTGTCAGTGGCATGTCATGTTTTATCAGCCGTATTTCCGACAGTGATAACAGTAGCTCATCCATAACCACTTCATATGTATAAATGTAGACTTACTTTTAGTGTAAACGAAACTGGCAGTTAGCCTTGTTAGCTTAGTTAGCTTGTTAGCTTTGTTAGCTTGTTAGCTTTGTTAGCTTGTTAGCCTTGTTAGTTAGCCTTGCCCTTGCTTCCTATCACACAGATCTTTTTGGAAAGTTTTTATTGAAAATAAACATGTCACAACTATATTGTTTCATATTACTGTCTCTTGGTTTATAATGAGGCATTATTACTTCCTGCGTTACCATCGAAATAAAGTGCGGTTCCGGTACTCATTAGTATAAATATTTCATTAATTTTACATGACTACAGTTTGCTCTAAGGATTTGAATATAACTATGATCGATGACACAAACTGTACATTTTTTAAAGTTCAATGCTTCAAACACATTATTGCAACCTGAAATACCTTATTATTCATTAAAACGTGTTGTACGGCATTCCAGTTCTGTATGTAGATTTTGGATCACTAAAATAGATCTGAAAGGTTAATATATGCATTTACCGCTAATAACCTTTAATATAATCATAGTTAAATCCCTTTTTCCATTATCCCCCAATATCTTAAATCTCTTTACAGCAGAAATTCCCCTTATTATTATCATCAGTCCCCAGTAATAATTGTTCCTCCATCATAATTTAATCCGTTCCAACAGCATAAGGGCTCGCAGGCAGTTTGTTGAAATTTACAAGTCTATAATGCGCCGTAATGATATTACACTTTTATTATTATTGCTCGATCATATAAGAGGATAGCCGTAATGCCACAGAATGGCCATTACAAGCAGAAACGGCATCATTAACACTGAATTATTTGTCTCTTAAGTTCTTCTCCTACCAAGAAATCCACTAATATAGTAATGAGAAAGAACGGACCAAGATACCGTAGTACAGTCTCAGTAGGGTCAGATGTACTCAAAAGTTAAAGAGTGAAGATCAGGAATTTTTGCGCTATACAGAAGCTTTGGGATGAAAGTAACTGAAAACTTTAGAGACGAAGTGTATTAGAATTAAAATATTTTGGAAAACATTGTTCAGATTAAGGAGGAAGGAATCTCAAGGGTTATAACGTTGATGATCTGGATAGTTATGAGAAAATGAATCACTTATTTTTCAATATTTGAAGTTCAAGTATGTTTTATGAAAGAACTTCTTGGTTCAATATTTGTATATACAGAGAAGCATTGATTATGCATATATTTAGTTACGTAATATGATATTCTATTTCGCCCAGAACCCTTGCAAATTTTGTTTGTCAGAGACGATTACTGAGACTCTGATGTTGGGTAAAACAATATAGTTATTGTGAGTAATGTTTAATAATGTTCATTTTCTGTCAATGAAAGTACATGGAAGATCTGTACATTTAATAAGATATAACAAAATATAATTCTACACCTTCTAACCCCATCAAATGGAAAAATCGTTCATCACTGCCTTCACAGGAAGATAGTTACTCTCCCTATTATATTCTACGTTTCTACCGATTCTGAGAGATTTTTATCTCTCATATTTTGAAATAAATAATTACACCAGCGACATCTGTGCCCACTATTTCTCCATGGGAGTGATATAGGCTCTTATTTTTGTGAAGATGTTTTGAGCAAAGCATCCCGTGACGTTCCTCCTTGCCGTCCTCTAACTGATTTATACGCGTAGAAATGAAAGTGACACGAGCAACAGAAAGAGGCGGCACAAGAGGAATGGGGGCCTCACAAGCACAAGTGACGGACGGAAAATCGAAAGTATACTGATGAAGAGAAATTAACATGCAAGCAATTGTACAGAACAGTGGAGATAGACAATGAGAATGGGGATCTCTGGTTTAGGGTGTGAAACTTCTGAAGATCCATAGAAATACGCTTAAACTTCTGGGATATTCAAATATTTCACTTGTTCGCACAGAAACGAAATGTACAATTACAAAATAATTAGTTGTTTGCAGAATAGATTGTTGTTTTAAAACCATTTGACCAATTCCCCTGAAATAAAGTACGAATAGGAAAACTACATCCAGCTACATTGAGGGCTAAAATTTCAGTATCACACATTATGAAATGTATTCAACAAAATATGTCTATTTTCAACAAATCGATAGAGACGCAGCAATCAACTTATTTTGTAATAAAGTGCTTTTAAAAATAAAATTTAACAATTAAGATAATCTGATTGTAACTGACTGACATTATCCTAAATTTCCTTCAGCAAATTTGGAAAATGTTATAAAAAAACAAGCAACTAAGAACATGAATATCGACGTCAATATTGGCGTCTATATATAAGGGGAAACAATACATTTCTCTTTTTTTATTTTCATGAAGAATTGTACAAATGCAAATTGAAGGAACACATAAAAGTTCCTGGAAGGAAAATGATAATACTCCTAGCTGAAATAATAATGAGAAACCTATAAACACGATCTACCCATGTTTCATTCTTTCATCGAAAACTTATGGCATTGAGAAAACAATTTATTTCTCACCCAACCTGGCAACGTGTTTTTGAAGTGGCAACCATGGTTGGATGGCAGAGAATGACGTGATGAGAGAAGTGAAAGACATTTAAAAAGTGTCTGGTGATGTACTACAGTCGTTTTGTAAATAGTTTGTAAGTCGGTGACAACTGCACCACTTATGGGAGGATGCACGGTGAATAATGAACAAACTAATCACAACAGAAACACCCGAGCTATTATAAGGAGATGAAATTAAATGTTTTGCTGAGGACAATGATGGTTTGGCAGTTGGGGGTAGAAAGTCAGCACAGAACCTATGTTCGTTGGTGAATGAAATAAGACAAGAGTTCCTTTTTAGATGAAATAACGAAACCGGATTTTTGGATTACAAAAAGTGGGAAAATACAATAATTCTGATTTACAACAGTTTCTTTCGTGTTAGTTATTGAATAGCTTTAATATGTTTCAATAGCTTGTAACTGAGAATATGAATTTAACGATTTTAAAATAATGTTGAATTATTTTAGCAGCTCCAGCAACTAGAACTACGACGGAAGGCAAGTTTATGATCAGCGACTTTGTCAATAATTATTGCCCTACAAATTTCAAAGATTTTGAAATCCTACTCGACAAATTTCCGAATAGTAGAACGGAAAGGTGGAAACCAAGAAATGAAGCATCCAACTGTGAAAATAAAATCAGATCAAGAAACATTTCTAGTTTCTCAATTAGTGTTAGGTGATAAAACAGTTAATACTTATTTAAGATGTTTCTTTTTAAAAGATTGGACAACCTAGATTCGCAGTTACTTTAACTTCAGTAATAAAAGTACAGGCCTAGCTCTTTAAAGTGAGAACTTCTAGATAAAACAGTGTAACTTATAATTGCTTCGAAAAAGGATGAAAACAGATTTCTAAAACGACAAAAAAATCACCTCCAGCAAGCAGCATGTGGAAATTTCTTGTAGGAGGACGAACTTCTTTTTAATTTTCTTTCTTTTCCCAATCCTGCGTCTAGTTGGCTGGGTGACTAATGTTAGAAAAGGAAGTAAAAAAAGAAAAAAGCAAGGAAAATTATTTGAAACGTTCTTTTGTGTGAGATGATAATTCTTGTCTGCATAGGACAGCTGTTTCCTCTAGTTGTAAGGGAAAAAATTGTGGGCGCCTTCATTTCATTTGGAGTACTATTGCTTGATATGACGACGATGCCGTTTTTCTCTTTGTATATTATGGGTCTTCAGACAATAGGTTCTGTACAGTAATTTACTTGATTAAAAGTATGGGGACTTCATAGATATAATTTGATTTTCTTTTTTCTAGACTGATGTGTGCTAGACTGCAGTGAGTATTCAAATAATGAAATAAGCTTAATAGTTCTGGCACATAAATTGATAAAAGTAGTACAAATATATTGTGATGTTACAAAAGAATATCTAAATTAAACTAAACACTGTTGTAATGCATTGGATATTGTCTAGAAGAACACTTATTCTGTATTCTAATTCATACAAAAATGTTGAAAATTTATGCATAATAACCATTATTAAATTATCTCAGAAACTGTTTTTTTTTTCCCTTCGCTGTAAATTCAATGTATTCAAAATTTCGACTTATAAGCAAGTTGTAAAGTGCCGTGGTTGTTGGCAAGGGAAATCCACGTAAACTTTCCATAGAAAATGTATAAATACCAACTTTTTCAGTTACATCTAAACCTGTACAAAAAATTGACCTTGTAAAGATATTTTGTTCGCTCTCATAAATAATCACAAAATCGAGTAGTTGATCCTAATAACGTTAAAGCACCCTCTGACAATAACATCATTATTTAAAATGACTATAATGCAACAATATGTAAAGTAATATAAAATCAACGCATGTAGCATTACATTAACGACCTAAGGATTTTCACTAATCTGCAAATATCTAAAATCCATTTGACGATATACTTTTTCATAATTTCCAACTCTAATAACAATATTAGCGACAATAAAGCTTCTAATCTCATATATTCATAATTCATCATTCACAGGAAACTGCTGTATTATCGCATTAAATACTTTTGTACAAATGCTTATAAAAACCTTTTATCCACAACAGTGAAAGAGAAGAAAAAATCAATTTGTATAACCAAAACATAACAATGCACTGTTGCAGGTACCAAATCCGTTATTCTGTATTATAAGGGTCACTCTGTATTCACATATTGTGTAGGAATTAGTGCAAAAAAAAAATCTTTATTATGACAATCATATTGTATGCGGTGTAATGCTATAGGGATATCTTATTTTGGAATACATTTTCCATCCACGGTTTTCAAACGAGGTATATTCCACAAGTTCTGAAGTAGTTTCACCAACTTAGCAAGATGAATCTGAATTACTAAACGAGATTACACGTAGAATATTTATGGGCTCCAGTATAAAAATTGTCAATATTCTCAAGTTTATAAAAAGCAGGAAAATTTATTTACTTTCTCTTCGAGAAAAATAAAAATAAAACAAGTTTCTAAGAATTTGATAGAAGTTAACATCTAACATATCGACGACAAACATGTTAAACAATGTTAATAATATCAATTTAATCGAAATGTCACACCAAAAATCAAACCGACCATTCATTTTTGTTCCCATTCAGTTCTCAATTTGACCCCATTATCAACAACAATCATCTCGAACATGTTCCCCTTTTAGTTTTGTCCTCTTTCTTGATAGTGATGCAGCAGCAACCCTAATAATAAAGTTTGTGCGTCTCATTTCGCTATTAAGCCTTTTGAACAACAAATTTGGAGTGTTCCATTAAAAATAATCCCACCATTGGGCTTTGGGTTGAGAAGAAGAAATGTAAAGAATATTCAGAGGAAGAGAAAAGGAACAAAAAAGAAAATGGAGACTTCACCTTTCAAGGGCGATTGTATTGAGTTTCAGTAAGAATACAAATATTATAATGATATCAGATTGGGAGTTCTATAAAATGTTTCGACAGTATTTACAAGGAGTTGATGTATAGGTAAGAGACTCATCTTTCAACGGGGTTACTTAATTTAGAATTGACTTTTTTTTAATTGTTTGAATAATAAGAAAAGAGAATGCCTTTCGCCGTTTACCAACATTCCGGGACCATACTATTATTCATCCAGTGACTGTTTTCCATCGAAATTCACAGCGGTTTCCATATTCCAATTTGCAACCCAACAAACCAAATATTTCAGTCTCGGTTTCCCATAGCATTTGTGGCTTTTTTCACAACTTTGCAGATAGAAAGCTTTTTTTTTTAGAAGTGATTTAAACTTATTTGTTTGGCACAGTGTGTGTAAAGTTACAGTACAGACCAATACGTAAATTTTACATAAATTGGTAACTAAAATAACTCCGCTTAAGAACATGCAGGCAGATGATAACAAAATATAAATATCTGAATTGAACTCGACTTTAGTTTTTCATTACTGTGATTATTCTGATTGCATACAAAGTTTGTTCGTGATATTTGCTCTTGAAAATGTATTTTCTACTACCAATCTCACAATACGTTACTGTTTTTATTACTTCAACCAAAAATTCAAATAATAGGTATATGTCCACTTATAACGTCAGTTCAAAATACATGTTCTTTCTACGTTCCACGTAAGTTGTCTCACAAATAGTACTGTGTAATGTAGGGCATCACATTATTGTAAATGCAATTTATAAAACCAATGCTCAAAATTTTGCGATATCACACATTGCAACATTTCCGATAAAATTATACGTCCATAAAATTAGTTGTAACATGATGAATGTGTATATTAAGTAAGAAGTAATTTCGTATATTTCCGATAACCGAGTGAAAGTAGAATAAGGTCGGGGAGGGGCTGGTATAATACGGTTCATTTCCTTTAAGACATTACTGCCAGCAAGTTAACTCCTTGTCCTCTTTAAATATCTCAACAGTTAAAAAAGAAAGAGGGGATTTTTAGAATGTAAAATAACTCAAGACAAAAGGTATTGATGTTAAAATAATACGATTTTGGTCTCATATATAAAACTGAACTAAAGGTCCTTTGTCTACGGTACATAATTTCCTTTTCCATAATGATTTTCCTTGTTCCAATTTAATCAGTAGTCTATTGGCTTTTCTTTTCATTCGAAAAAATCGTGAAACCTTCCTTTACATTTCCAAAAATATATAATTATGCCTATAATAACGATCCAATTCTAAATCATGTACCTCCGTTCTTTAAATATCATTGTATATTAATTTTGGTCGATTAGTATGTTCTGCTTTAGGTCATTGTTATAGAATATTTTACACGGTTCATGAACTTAATAGTCTTGAGTAAATTTGCATTCATTTACTGGGTTAGTGTACTTTGGAAGAAGGTAAGACTTGTCACCATACTGTAATTCCATTTGTGATACTTATTTGCAGAGAAAATAAGTGGATCACATTATCACACATTTTAAAACTATGGAGAACAACTGACACTTTATCCACAACTCCTACATATTAATATGCAAAGCATTATTTTCCAGTCTACCAATATTCACAGGAGAGGGTGTCAAGTGGTAATACAGTTATCAATACGGAACAAGATTAAAACTATAATAAAAACAACTTGAACTCAAATTTGGATGTAAGATTGAGCTATAAAAATATTATGAGTGCAAACATCTTTCCCATCGTGTTGTGAACTCATTACAACGAGCAGAACGGGTGAATCGTTTTCAAATGAAGGCCAGCGGAAGTTGGTCTCAACCACAGGAGGATAACGTTTTAAATCTATTTTGTTTATGAAAGAAATTACAAATGACGCAAAATAAGATTAAGAAAAGCACTTTTCAAGAATACCGTAATGTTTAACAAAGCCTTCATGATGCTGTTTTAAGGTTTGGATGGGTCAAAGAGAACAGTTTTAAAAGAATGAATTGGAACAGTAATGAAGGCATTCATTAGAAACAAAACAATTAATGCGAGATTTTTGCACAGTACACTTCTTAATATTTAGGAGCAAATTATAATACCTCTTTTAGACGATATCTAGCATCACATTTAAGCAGAAATTTATTAGTGAATAAGTCAATAATAGTATTCTTCAAAACTATACTACACAGGTCTAAGTAACAAAAACTTTGGGGTTTTGAAAGTTTATTTCAATATTAGATTGTTGTATATACCCCTCAGTTTTCTAGTTTTTTGTTTGCATCAGTATACACTACAGCACAGGATTTTTTTCCAGGTTTATTCCCAAGATTGCTGACTCAATACGATTACAGTTTATGAGAATTGCTTCAGTTTTGAAAACTAGAGAACAACGTCATTTTCCTCTCTCCTCCCTAAAGTTAGAACCAAATGAATGGGGTGGTTCTGAAAATTGAGTTTGCCAACAATACTAAATTATAATTGCTGGAAGAAAACTGAGTTTGAGTCGAAAAATTATGAAATCTCAAAATATAAACTAAGAAATTGATCTCTCCATTGTTTGTAATAAACTGATGAATTTTACCTGAACCTGAAAAGTCAGTCACCAAAATAAGACATTAATCTTACCTGAAAGCAATGTTCCTGTCCCAATACTGATGGATGTAGTGGTTTAACAGTGACCTCCCCTCCTGCAAGATCCAACGTCTGCATGGCGGCAGGTGAGAGAAGTGATTCATGAGATCTTGATGCACGGAGACGGGAAGGAGGAAGACTGAAAGTGGAAAAGTACCGTAAATTAATACAAACACAACTATTATACCAGTCATATAGTGATGGGGAATATGTTAGGAACTGTCATATGAGAATATGAAGTAGTTCTGTGAATACAGAGGGTTTATATGATTCAGTCATATAGTAACCATGGAATTGACTGGAAATTTACAAATAATAATATTATTCTATAACCATACGAATTAACACTTTTGGAACTGTTCAGGTTTCAGTTAGTGATTCTTATACAGTGTGCATGATCAAACATCGAAAATTGATTTTCGAATCCTAAGACAATAATTAAATCATGTGCAAAATGAAGAAATAATGGGAAAACTGTTATATATATTGTAAGAATACTGATATTCTCGAAGATTATATGAAATGGTTGATTTAATCATAACAATGTAACAGTTTATTTATTCGTCGCATTGTTTTTTTTGTCTGGGTCCATTACCCATTGACTGAAAGTTTTCAGCTTTTGTGAACCCTTAAATTGACTATTAATAGGGCATACAAGTGTTCCGAAGTGCTCATGATGTACATAAGTCTGTATAACCAAATTGGTTCCAGATATTACTGATAAATCCACTTGAGACATTCTTTAAACATCAGTAATATGATTCGCATGCATGGCTCTATATTACAACAAGATTGTTGGAACTGTTGGTAATTAAAAATATGCCCATCATAATGATAAGTTGTAATCCGGTGAGGCATATTTTCCGTACATCATGTGCTCCAAGTCAAATCAAGAGCATTATTTAATGGTTTGAAAGGAACGGCTAAACCACATGCGAAGTGAAAAAACGTGACATTCCCTTTCCTGTTCGTCTCAGAGTAATTCTAAAAAGTCATCAGGTTTAGACACACCTAATTAAAGAAGGAACAATCGTGAAACGTTGCAGCAGCACGAAATTGACACACACGAAATGCCAGAAATTATCCCATTGTTTTCAACTAAATGATTTAATATGGGGCGACCACAATTCTTATTAGATTATTTACTTTAAAACGCAGCAGTTATCAGCAAACTACATCAATAAAAAAAGTAATTCAATAAAAAAAGTAATGAAGTCACTGAACTAACGTCTTATAACTGTTTCAGAGTACTCAAAATCCCTAAAGTTAAATATATCTCTTCTCTGTTATAAATAGGTATATTTTCTAATAATTTACGTGATACCAACATCAAAAGAAATTAAGCCAGAGTGCCACATCGAAATTGGTCGGAATAATTCATTTTTTAAGACAAGATTGCATATTTATTTCAGCAACGATCAAGTTCACCTAGTAAATTTATCCACAAGTTTAACCTGATAGTGTAAAGAAAAGAAATTTGGCTTCTAAAACTATGTACTTTTAAGATGTCTTTTCATGAAAAAAGTGGCAATTTCGTGTCATTTTCGAAAAAAAAAAAAAAAAAAAAAAAAAAAAAAATTAAAAAAAAAAC
>JAQIWE010002402.1:0-13311 GCA_034698565.1 Campodea plusiochaeta | reverse complement strand
CTGTATGTGCGCGACCTCTGCATTTATTTTTATGATATTCTGTGCACCTCCAAATTGTTTTATTTTCGTTTTTACTTTCAACTCTGTACATGTATCCAGAATCAACTAAAAGATCTTTCCCTTTCTGACTCTTAATAATTTCAATTAGCATTTTAAATAAAATTACAAAGTATTTGAATACGTCAATAAATAAAATAACTGAACTGCTGGCTCTACTGCCAACTACAGTACTGGTAAAGCACATTAGATCGTACAAGCGAAATAAAAATCGTCCTAAAGGGGGGAGGGAGGTGAGAAAACAAGGTCACTGACATACACTTTTATTGCTCCATATTTGACTTATGATATTTATAAGAGGTAATTGTATTTTTTATAGAAAATTTTATAACTCATTTTAAATTAGTTATATATTATACAGTATTTTCCATTGACGTGTTCCGCTGTTTTGTCGTGCTACCACTATAGATCTATATGTGCTTCTGGCCTAGGTGTGTGACACGTAAATAATATTATACTAATTCATCGGGAAAAGTCAATTTAGATGTAGTTATTCCTTTAATTGCAAAAATGAGAATCTTTAATAGTTCATTAATATTAAATTCAATTTGTAGACATGTACTTTAATCTGACAAGATGCCTTGTACTAAATTACCATCAACCACGATATTAGTTACTGGTCACTTGTTTATTTTATTATACTTACAATACAGCAGTTTCTAAAAGAAGTTGATTATTGATAAATATTTTTTTCTGCTTTAACCTATTTAGTTAATGACATAAATAATCAAAAAGCTACACTATAATAAAAAAAAATTCCCATATGTAAAATAACAAAATATTACCTGCTGTCAAAAGTTTCAAAAATAAATAAGCACAAAATTCAATTTCACAATTTCTAAAAAAACACTTTCTTATTGCAACAATATAATACAGTATTGTTGAAAAATACACACTAACAATTCCATACAGCCTTCGCAATGCAAACCAAACATATCATTATTATATTTCAGTGCCAATCACACATAGATACTTTAACCTTGTAATGTTAATATTATTATGCAATAAGCATATGCTACAATTAAGAATATATTTAAATATTTAAATGAGGAATAAATAAATAAATTGGAAGTGGGATGTACAAAAATTAATGTATAGTATGGAAATACCATGAATGTTACGGTACAATAAGTAATTCATATTCAAGAAGGCTCTATACTCAGACAGTAATACAGAATTATTCCGTAAATTATTGTAAACTCATTTTCAAACGTGTTAAAAATTTGTAACACGTTTGAAAATGAGTTCACAATAACTTGAAAATTTACGGAATAATTCTGTATTATTGTCTTAGTGTAGAGCCTTCTTGAATATGAATTAAAGGTAATCGATCAGTTAAAATACAGATTATACTTACCACTCCTGAAATGTTGGAAATCTTGGAGTAGAGTTGTGACGTCACACGCAACCTGGAGTTGAGCAGATCATGAGGGATTACCTTCAGTTTTTTCACATGACAATTAAACCAACTTAACATGTAATATTGAATATCACACAATATATAAACAACGAGTATTACGAGCATTTCAATGGTATTCAGTAGAAAGAAAGTAGCAGAGTCAACAATGGTTTCAATCACAGTGTAATTATTAACACTCAGTGTTGCCAACAATACATCCAAGACAGCGTGAGAAAACAGAATTGCAAATGCGATTTTAATGCATACGCTGATTTTGTATTTTTTATAAGAAACTGCCGAGTTGATTGCCAATTCAACGAATACTTTCTCAATGAAATATAAAAGATAAACAAACTGTCTAGTTTTCAGTAATAAGCCCATGAAAATGATTAGTGCATACGGTATCATAATAATAGAAGCAATGTTCACTACATAAAAATCTGTTGATTTCTTCGCACCAAACGTGTTAACAGCTCCTTTTATGTCAATTTTACAGCAATATGTATTTAAGCAGAAGAAAAATACTGTGCAGAACACTGACCAGACATGATCGCAGCCGAAAGTTGTAACTTTCAATTGCGATTGTCTGTTTGTTAAAACATTTTTAGCAGGGAAAAGACCAAATAATTTCAGAGGTATCAGAAGTGGAAAAAATAATTTAACTGGGCGGAAATCGGTAAACATTTTTCTCTATAAAATTCTGCTACCTATTTGCACCACAGAAAATAATTTCGAAATGTTATATGAAATGCTTTTTCATTATGGTATTGTATAACAACTCATACTTCAAAAATGTAAAAATAAATAATTATATTAAACTTATAGAAATGACACACCTTTTCGACTTCAAAATGTCTATCAAAAACATAATAAATTACTATAACAATTTTTGTATTGATTTTCTTTCACGCTGGGTAAAGAAATGGAAAAGTCGTTGTGTGAAATATAAAGAAATTAATTGCAGTACTTTATCCAATTCGGAGATAATCTCTTTTCCATATTAAATAATATCTTAATGGCATAGAAGTAAACGGTATAAATGAACCAGAATTGATATATAGTATAAGGTGTATAATAAATTAAATAACACTAAAAATATAAAAATAATTATGTACAGTGCCATAATAATAACGAAGGGAATTAATAATATCAACATTAGTTTCATCAGGTGTTTTTATTATTGCCCATGGAATATCATTACATTATCTTTTACTGTCATGAGTTACTATAATTCTTCTAATAAAGCCTCACTGCTCTGAACTTCTGAACTGAAACAGAATGATCAAGTACGTCGACACCGTAGAAAATATCTGGAAAAAATAATCAAAATAGTAACAATATAAGCTGTTAACCAGCTCATTATAAATATAATGAACTAATGTGAGACCCCTTTTAGTTTATATGTACAGACATTATTTGGTTATGTTTTTAAAATAAAAATTCCATAAATCTAGTACCAATACGACTCATATTTTTCAATATCTCGAATAATTATAGAATCTCTGCATGGAAATAACGAGACAGAACAAATAATAAAAATATATTATTATAAATGTTAGTTTAAGTATTTATTTTCATTTACTATATTGGGCAATGGTGGTAATACTATACAAAAAAGCTCCGGTCACCCGGCTATATATGACTATACAGTAAAAAAATATATAAAATAAACGTGTAAATTCCAAATTCCTTTATAGTTATACCATGCTGATTCCAAATTTATTTATACTACAATCCCTGAAAAGTTACGAGATTATTTCCATTACAATTCGATCCTCTCTATTAAAGTTAAACGCAACTATTATGGAATATCATTTAACAAAAATACCATGGTTAATAATATTGCGACAGACATATGAAATAGTTAAAGTTTTCCATTAATACGAGTGAAAAATCCATAAATGAAACAAAAGACTTTGTCAATATTTCAGCGAAGTTCCTTCAGTTTTATCAAGACGATGTAAAATATATTATAAATATGAAATATTGACAAAGGATTTTGTTTCATTTGTTGAATTTTTCACTCGTATTAATGGGAAACTTTAACAATAATGAATTCATGTCTCTCAGAAGCAAAATATGAAATAGTTATGCAACTTATTGCTTCAAAGGTGCAACATCTAAGTCTCATATATTTTACTAGACCTATACGATAATCAGAATATCTTACCCCTTTCAGTAAACGCCTGTTAATAACAATGAGGCCAACAACTTTTAGTTGAACAGGTTGTTGTAATTGAAATAACAGAAGCTGAACCTATAAAACAAATTATTCAATTCAAGATTTAAATTATAATATTTGAAAAATAAACTTACTATTGAAGTGACTTCTGAATTGGCATTGCGACCAATAGAAATGATATCATCAAATGATGAATTGTACTGAAAATAATAAAGTTTCCAAGTAAATATTTATAATGCAACATGTTTTCATCCCGGAGTACAGCATTATCGAAATAATATACAACAGCATTGAATAGTGTGTTACTCTTTCTCTTTGTTATACTCCTCTCGCAAACATAAGGCACAAATGTATTTAAGAAAATTGACGATTTTGACAGAAGAAAGTATTCTTTACAATGGTAAACAACGGCGATCCCTTCGTACACCCTTTTGTTAGGGGATTAGAACTGTCAAAATGTGCTAAATACATTTGGGTCTTATATTTGCGTGCGAGTTATATGTATAATTATATTTGAGATAGTTGAAAAAACATAAAATAACATATTCTACAAAGTGAACCAAATTGTTGTTAACTTCTAATGAAATTTGGATATATATTTAAAATAACATTCTGAATAATGCCACTGAATCTCTATATCAAAGATAAATATAGATGATGTGAAAACGTGAGCATATATTCACCATTACATTTCGATCAGCAACTTTCCATTAACTGGATGTACAAGGTTTTACTATTCACAATTCTTAAATAGTAAAATTGAAAGAAGAAAAAACAGTGTCTCCTGCATAGTTCATAACTTTATATTACTTTTGGGGTAAAATTTTAAATGACGAAAGTGAAGTTAATGAGAATATTACTGATTATAAGTTAGTATTAAATACAGCAAACCCTTACAACTTGCCTCGTCTGACGTTCAATAAGCTTTAATATATTACTATATTTCTACTCACAATATCTTCAGTTTTTCCTAGTACGCCACAGAAGACCAGCAATTTCACAACTCTAAATCCAATCCAAAGAATTGTGTTTGCCAATCTTCCAGAATCAATTTTCTGAAGTTCGACATTGGCAAACGAAGAGAAAACATTGACTATCACGACTGTCGTGCTGAATATGACATTTACGAACAAAAAGACACCGAAAGATTTGGACAACAACTCAGATACTTTACTCAGTTTGGAATGAAGCTCGGATATTTTCTTTAATTGGTATTTCATACCAATTTGTTGATTCATTGTTAATTGTTTAATGTAGCGATTAAGTGAGACGAACATAAAATACTGGATATCACAAACTACGTAGATGACACTTAAGACAATCATTTCTACGAAATTTACTATAAAGAAGGCTAGAGCTTCCAGAACTCTTTCAGAAACTGTGTAATTATCGTTGATAGAATCTACTATAACGTCTAAACAGACATGTGTACCGAGAACTAAAATTACAATTTTTAAGAAGTAACTTAATTTGTAGTTTTCTTGAATTATAAATTTCGATCTGAGTTCGACGAATAAATTGCCAATAAATTTCAACATTTCCACAATATGCTTCATTTTTGTGAACAAAGAAATATAAATAATAACGAAATACAAGACAGTACCATATGCTCCGAAATATGCCGAATACAAATCAATACTTTTGTTTTCGCTGGAAAGATCTACAGATCCCTTTATGTCAATATCGGCAACGTAAGTAACTAAGCATGTAAACGAGATGACGCAAATCAACGACCAAATCTGATCAAGTCCAAATAATCTGAACTCAAATCCCAAATATCGATTCCAAAGCACATTTTTGACAGGAAATAATCCAAGTAACTTCAAAACTATCAAAAATGGAAGTAGAACTTTCAATGAGAATTGCTTTTCCATTTTTTGATTGTATAAAAACGAGTAATATTTGCTTCTAAAGATAGAAAAACAAAATAGGTTCCTTTTTTTGTGTGTGTTTTTATTTTGAGAAAATCAAATTCCGGAATATCTTTCAATTTGTCTTTGCAATGCTGTTCTGGTCTAAAAACATCAGCACTTGACGCATTATTTGGAACTCGAAAAGAAATAAATGTACGATTGTATTAGAAAATACAGAACAAAAATGTAACTGACCATTTTCATTCACTGTAGTCTATAACATAGCGGTGTACCATCAATTGTATGCCATATCGTTTTCAACGCCTTGTATTGTTATAACATATAAGAATGTATCAAGTATTGCGCATTAAGATTATGATAATTGTAATAAATGGTACAAAAAAGCTATTATACGTATATAAACCGCACCTATACTATACAATAAAATGTCAAACGACTATTAAGATGTCAATTATATCGAAATGCTGGGTGAATTCAACTGGATTTCCCATTAGTAACATTGTGGTCTATTATTCCTCAGTTATATAATATATTATGAAAATAATTAATCAATTATGAGTGGGGATTTAAGAAGTATTCAATATTAAAAGTAAATTTAAATATCATGCTTCAGACGATTTGAAACAGTTTTAATTATACTTCACATCTGACTTTCAAAGCCATTTTTTTTTTTTTCAATTATGTATTGTTAAATTTTACATGAGAACTTTATTTTTAGTCAGATGTCATTCGGTTGTATTTCTCGAAGAGAAATCGAACTTCATTTTCGTTACCATCTTCAATTAATTTATTTCAAATAGATTAGGAATGAATACTCCAAAATCAAAAGTGAAGTACAATTCATGTGAAATAGACTGTAGAAGAGGTGGATTGTCAATTTCTATTTTTTACATATATATTATTGTTCTTTTCATAGAAAATTCTGTTTATAATTATATAACAGGGCTATTAGAACTTTTTTTTGCTGTGAAAATTTTAAACAAAATTCTGTTATCAAACTTTTGTAAATTTTGTAGTATCAAGTCCCATTTAAAAATTGTATTAATATTTAAAGAGTTTTCAGTAGAAAAAAAAATTAAAGTGTCACAAAACTCTTAAAAGATTTTAGTCTGACGTTCAACAAGCCCTGATATATTACTGTATTTCTTTCTACTCACAATATCTTCAGTTCTTCCCAGTAAGCCACAGAAGACCAGCAGTTTCACCACTCTGAATCCAATCCAAAGAATTTCGTTCGCTAGTCTTCCTGAATCAATTTTACGAACTGCGATATTGAGAAACAAAAAGAAAATGTCGGTTATAGCAACTGCCGTGCTGAATACGATATTTGCGAACACAAAGAGACCGAAAGCTCTGGATATCAATGCTGATAGATTACTGAGTTTGTAATGAAGTTCTGATACTTTCTTTAATTTGTATTTCATACCAATTTGTTGATTCATTGTTAATTGTTTAATGTAGCGATTAAGTGATACGAACATAAAATACTGGATATCACAAATTACATATATAGCGCATACGACAATCATTTCCACGACATTTATTGTAAAGAAAGCCGTAACTTCCAGAATTCTTTCAAAAACTGAGTAACTATCTGTAAAAGAACCTCCTAAGGCGTCTAAACAGACATGCATAACAAGAACTACAATTGCAAATTTCAAGAGTAAACTTAACTTGTAGTTTGCTTGAATTATAAATTTCGATTTGAATTCGACGAATAAATTGCTAATAAATTTTAAAATTTCTACAATATTCTTCATATTTGTTAACAATGAAATATAAATAACAACCAAATACAAGACAGTACCATATGCTCCGAAATATGCCGAATACAAATCAATACTTTTGTATTCGCTGGAAAGATCTATGGAACCTTTAATGTCAATATCGGCAACGTATGTAATTAAGGACGTAAACGAGATAAAACAAATCAACGACCATATCTGATCAAGTCCAAATAATCTGAACTCAAATCCCAAATCTCGATTCCAAAGAACATTTTTGACAGGAAAAAGTCCTAATAACTTCAAAACTATTAAGAATGGAAGTAGAACTTTCAATGAGAATTGTCTTTCCATTTTCCGATTTTAAAAGAATAATAAAAAAAAATACAACTAAAACGAAATAAGTTACCTTTTTTGTGGTGTTTATTTGCTACAGGAAATGAAATTCCGAAATATCTTTCAATTATCTTTACAGTGTTGTTCTGAATCAAGAAGAACGCTTATTGATGTATAAAATTGTTGGGAATTTGAAAAATAATGAATACTATTATATTCAAAAACACTGAACAAAAATGTAACTGACCATCAATGCTGGCTCTTCAAATTCCGTCATCCATTATAACTACAAAGAGCCTTGCTTTTATCAAAACTAAAAGTTGTTACACCAGCTATTGTATTTCTCTCACAAGTTATAAAATAGCTCTGTAATTCATTCATATAGTAACTTAGCGTTTATCATTTTTCTGACACGTATTGTTACATTATGTAAAGAACAACACATTAAGTTGATTGGAATAAAAGCCTATTAAGTATATATAATGAACCACACCTATACCATACAATAAACTGTCAAACGACTAAATATGTCAACTAACGAATAAGTGTTGGGTGGATTCAACAGCATTCTCAAGTGTTGGGTGGATTCAACAGCATGCACGTGCACCCCCGTCGGGGATACTGTGCACCCCCGTCGGAGAGTTGAACGAATTTCGTCGGGGATGAGACGTGAATTTTTACAACTAAAAAGCCAATTTTTTTTTCCCCTACATACATGTCTACTCCAGTTCTGAAGTAATTACTCCAGTCTGATCTCTGCCATAAATTATATGCACTTTGATAACTATAGTTGAGTCGGGGTCTATATCAGAGGAAGTAAGGGACATTAATCAAAAATCTTTAACTCTTTAATAAAAATTGGCGACTTTCTTACGAATGATTTAGAAAATTCTCTCTTTGATTACTTTGAAGGTAATGTAGAGATAGTCTAATAATTATAAAATGCAGATAACATGAGAAAAACTATAAAATACCAGAAAATTGTGGTCAAATCTTACAAAATGTCAGTGGAAATGGTCTAAATAGTGAGTTTTTAACTATAATTTTCAAAAATTTCGGCGCTCGCGCCAACCATGGTGGCGCTTCGCGAACGGTCTGTGACACTGTCCGAATTTATTGTGATTTCTCATCCCCCGAAAATTTGCAGCGGATACGTGACTATACGTTGTATTTTTTTTATCTCTGGCATCTAATCTCCTTTTAAAGACATTTAGTTTAATCTTTAAAGAAATTAAAAAAAAAAGCAAAGACATCAAATTAACGGTAATAATAAAAAAATATATTATGGTGTCCCCCTGTCGGGGAAGATGGTCCCCCCGTCGGGGCAGAGGCTAGCGCCACTCCTGGTTATAATATAAATAAATTTTCATACTTTCGTTTAAATAACTTCAAAAGAGAATTACTATTACATAATTATATAGTAAGTTATCATATAATACTGAAAGCAATAAAACTTCCGCTTGGCTAGGTCAGATATTTCTTCTTTACTGGACCAAATTAATTTTACTTATTTTATTATTATTTCAGAATGTAGATACTATGCGAGGGAAGCATGATCTAACTAGAAACCAAGAATTACTTGTTTCTGAACTGCAAAAATTGGGATTTAGTGAAACTCAGTGTGTTCTCGCTTCTAAAGTTTCAAATACCATTGACGAAGCAATATCAAATATACCAGAATTAGGTTTCTGCAGCAAATGTCATATTAATTTTAGAGAAGAAAAGGTACGTGAAAATATGGCAAAACATGAAGCTTTCAAAACTACTTTGTGATCTTTAACTTCTTCATTCTCACAGGGAGCATAATTATTATAACACTTTTAAAAGCACTACAATAACAGTTCAATAAGCATTCCTATACAAAAAGAATATTAGCGATTTTACAGTGCTGTGAAAATATATAACAGTAATATGATATTGTTAATAAAAATATTGGATAGTGTCAATTATACAGTATGTAAAAATATTTAATACTGTTATCATTTATTTTGTAGTAAAGTTTGAAAATTCATAAATGTCATAAAATTTTACTTTTAACGAACTCTTCTGTAAATTTAATATCTTCTTTTATTTTTCAGGACATGACAATTTTTCTCCGTTGCAATCATCGTGTATGTCTCAGATGCATTGTAAATTATTTGAACAGTTTCCTAAAAACGGAATGGAATAATTCTGATCCTCCGTTTTGTTTATTCTGCAATGAACCAAGTGATTTGGACATCGAAGGGAAACTCAAATATTACAAGGACTTCTTAAAACTAGTTGAAAGTTTGAAAAATGAAGACTTGCTTGGTTTATTTAAAAGAAGATTTGCTATTTTTCAGATTGAAAGCACTTTCTAAAATATTTTGTAATTTTGTTTATATTGTTAATAAAAGAATTGTGATGTGCTTGTTATAGTTTTTTTTGCACCAAATGAAATTTATTTCAGGATATGTTTTCAAAAATTTATCAACCCAAAAAAATTCCTCGTAGATTTTTTTTTAGTTCGTTAGTTCTACTCGTACATTATGTTAACAGAAAATATTACAATCTAATTAATACTTCTCAATTTGACAAAATCAAATGATCCTCTTATGTTGGAATATAAAATACATAATATATTGATATAAATTTTCGTTAATTTGCTGAACTATACACTCTTCGTTTCACAAATTTCTCTATATAATTATAACATATAAAACAGAGATCTCTATACAGATCACAGAATAAGTCATATCATTTTCATATTTTTATCTATTAAGGGAAAATGCGAGTAAATGCGTTGTGATCTCTTGAATCTTATTGATTTTGTAAAATGGATAATATGAATAAAAATTAAATCAATGAAGAAAATTATTCAAGTAAAGTACTATTTAGTTCCCTCGTTCAAAATAATAGCTCCTAAACTTTTATCTGAATTTCTTTCTCAAGGTTAACATCGTACACTGACTCATTAACACTGTTTTTATCTCCAGTACACATTTAACATTTAAAACATACACTACACTATCACGTTTATAGCAGCATACTGTATAAGGATTATATAGTTATAGATATTCAACATAGAACGCAGAACACTTCTGCTACTCCATATCAGTTCGAAAACGATAACATAATATCATTCCTCAAGTGCATAAGGTGTATCGAAGATTAGACGAAGTAAAGGAAAGTTTGCGATATTTCATGTTTCAGTGCTGATAGTGCTTAACAGTTTAGTTTTTGTGTTATAGGCGAATATTAATTCTTTATAATATTTTTTATTGCGCCATTTTCTGTGTAATAGCGGTGAATTTATTGGTGCTATACAAAAGTAGTCATGGCATTGTGCCAGTTTCAATGATTTAGTCAGAATATAGTATTCTGGACAATGTTAAGTGAAAAACTGTTATAATATCTGACTATATATTGTTGTCTACATTAAGATGTCAGACGTGCATTGTTTGTTATGTGATGATCCAGCATATGTAAAATGTTTTGATTGTAATGAAAAGTACAATACTTTCTGTGATGATTGTTACACTATATATCATCAACACGAAGACAGAAGTAATCACACAAGAAAAGAAAAGATTCTTGGTCAGTCAGAAATCAATGGCAACGGTGATACAAAATCATGCAAGGTAGGCTATGCGGTATAATCTTAAGACTATTTTATGTATTATTTTATGATCACGTATAAACAAAATAACTGTCTATATTAAAGCTGTTGTCTATTATTAATCAGTTAAGGGATGATTTCTGTAATCTGACCTAACTTTTCGGTGAACCAGAAAACTAAGAACTAAGAAATAAAGAAATTAAAATAATGTTTTTGAATGAATTCAGGTTTGTTTAATTCCTACATCTGATTTTTAGTTCACATAAATATATTTATAGTGCTCTTGCAAAGTAAATACTCTCTCTTAGATTAATGTCAACAAAAAATGAATAAGACAAACCTGGATCTTATTGAATAATGTTCGCAGCAATTTAAATTAAATTTAAAGATTCATTTTCAAGTTAAATTTGTAACAGTGAAGAAATTAAGACCATAGGCGCCGACTATGGGGGTGCTCAAGGGCTGAGAAGATCCAGGGGGTACAAAGCACCCCCTGAATCTCCTTTACACAAATCAACTTTCATTTCCAGTATCACTAAAAATATGTTTAAAAAATGAAAAGCTTTCGAAAAACTGTTAATTTTTTGTTAAAATTTCATAAATTTCTTAAAATCCTGTAATTACCGCTTCAAAAAATTTCTTCTTCGTGAGAAAATGTGAAATTTGTGATCACATCTTACTGAATTTCATAAAAAAAATAAAGAAAAAATTACAATTTAATGAAATTTTTGCAAATATTACTAAATATAGAAAGTTGATATCATAATTTTTCAACATTTTCTTCTGTCGCGTCAACCATGGTGGCGCTTCGCTGACGCTGTTCGACCTTTTCTAACTTTTAAGCACCCTCTGAAGTTTTCATAAGTCGGCGCCAATGCGACATTCATTATATAAAATTCATTTTTATATGATTTGATATTATAAAATCCCTGAAGCAGTAATACTGTAGTTTCCATCAATAACTATAATACTTATATTGATTTTCAGAATGAAGACACACCAAATACTTTTGATACTGAAGGACATGGCAGCTCTGAATCCGAAATTACATGTAGCCTTTGTGGAGATGATGTCACTGACAAATCAAAATTGATAAATTGTTTAGATTGTCATAGCATTAATTGTATTTCATGTGATGGAACTTATCACAATCATTCAAAAAGGAGAGATCACAAACAAAGGTTCAGGTTGTCTGAGGTAAAATTATTAAGCTGGAAAATCAGATATGTAAAAAAATTAATATATTCTCATATATTGTGTTTTGATCAACACTATAATGCTCTAAACCACTAATCCTTTATTTTTTATTTTTTTATTCTAATATTGACTACTTCTATTGAAGTTATTATGATTAGCTAATTCAAGATTACTTCTGTTACTGATTTTTGTTCAATAGAGGTTAGAAGTATAATAAAATACTATCTGAATTAAGCTTACCACTATAATTACCAAACTAAATTTCAGTTCATTTCCTTCCCTTTATAGAATCCAATTGAAAATGAAGTGGTAGAATTGCCTGAAGCTGTAGGTAATTACGATATCGGATGGAACAAGCAAATTCTTTCAAATGGTTCCCATCATGTTGAAATGAGAAATGGAGATAATGCAGAGGGTAAATCAAATATTTTTAACGATGAAACAGAAACAGTAACACAAATTGAAGATACTACTATTGTAAGTATACCACACGTATTTTACAGGAAAATTTATGTAGCTGATGAGTTTGAAAAATAAAGGTATATCCGACGCATATTGTATATACAGAGTGGGTCAAAGAAATGGCACCACATTTGCAAGTGAAATATTTTTTTAGATATTAAAGCTGGAAACTGGATTTCAAAACCATTCGAATGAGAATATTTTTCTCTTTCTGAAAATATATGATTTTATAACATTCTGATCGTATTATGACCGCTACGGCCTAATAACTAAAAAGTATCCCAAATAAAAGTTGTCAGCAATAGTATAACACTAAAAAAGTCGATTTTTTTAGGATAAACAGCAACAACGTGACTGAAAAAAATATGCTCTGAATAATATCTTATTTTGTTCTTCATTAGCAATGATTCACAATAATATGCCTCAGATTTTCTTAATAGACTTTGAAATAACAGCCTGTGAATAATCTCTTTCCATGACACTACTTCTCCCTTTTAGAT
>JAQIWE010002401.1:0-13312 GCA_034698565.1 Campodea plusiochaeta | reverse complement strand
CGACCTTTGTGTTACCAGCGCAATCCTCTAACCAACTTGGCCACGACGCTCATAAATAAATCACATAATATAACAGCTATTAGTCAATAGTAAAATTATGAATCCTGTAGAATTGACAGGAAATTATTTGATTTTACAAAATGTACGTATAAAAAGAAATAAGATTTTCATATTGGCGAATAAGTATTTTTACCATTGTTATAATAAGAATAATACAGTTTTTACAATATTCCTGTCTAAGAAAATAATAATAATGAACCATAGGAATAATATCGCTAAATTAACCAATTAATTTTTTTCTGTGTGTATATTTATTTGTGTTGAAAATGATGTACGATTATATACTATTATTACTGTAGGTATTTTGTTTCAAAGTGTTTCCTCTCACTTATATTGTGTTGCTATTGCTACCTTCGTGAATGAATTTTGTACCATTTTTATTTAATTTCTGTTGATGCTTTATGGAATAATTTATTGTAAGGTAAGTGGAATAATTTATTGTAAGGTAAGAGTTTGAATACTCGTATAGGAATGAAGAATTATGAGTCATATCTGAATGTTGTTTGCAAGTTAATGTATTATGCTTTTTTTGCACGTTTCTCTATTCAAGGTGTATTATTATCTTTTAGAATTTTTTCTATATGAAGGCGACGGTTTTCATTATGAATGCTTCTTTTTATTTATCGTAATGCATTTTTATTTCTAACGCGGAAACAACATTATACTACTGTATATTAAAGAACTGGACTGGCATAATTTTTATTTATGTTTATAAACATTTGACTTAAAAAAATCTAAATGTTCTTAGTTACTATTTTAGAACTTGATTTTGACCGGATATTTATTTCCACATTTCTGAAGCACAGTTCTGTTGAAATGGTGCGGTAACTTTTCAAAAATAAATAAACCACAATTACCTTTGAAATCTAAGTTCAAAAAGTTGATTGAATATACATTTATTGTAAATCACTTACAATCATAATTGATTTAATGAAATTCTACTGAGTACGGCTGTTTTTAAGAACAATGCTAGAAGAACCTTTCCTGTTATCTACAAAGACAAAACCATTATTACAGAATTTACTTTAAGAATATACACTTATATGCATCTTGATTGTTTGAAAAGTAAATACTGTAATATTATGATATACAAGTAGATATAATAAGCGTAATTCGTGATTGTTTTAAAAGATGTTTACAAAAAAATATTAAACGGTAACGAAAATGTTTTATTTTTCTTCTCCAGGTTAGTACTACGGGTATGTTATTTTGTCTTAAAAAATGCGGTTTGCCAGTCAACAACATTATTGGTACTGAAAGTATTCTTCACGACACAGCAAAGGTTTTCAATAAAGAGAGTGAAGGTAGCTTTTTGTATTTTGATCGTCGTTTGAATACTCTCAATTGGGGATACAAACAAAGTATTCCTTACTTGGTCTCTCCAGATTACCCTGTTCGGATGTCTGCTCCCATTATGCTGGTAAGAAATTACTTTTTCATATCTGCAAGAGAAATTTATGATAACATAGAGTTATCAGCGACTCTAATATTTTTTTATGAAAATACGCTGTTGCAGGAAAAATTTAGAAGATTTGAGTTTTTTATATATAGGTCGTATAAGTGTTACGTCACGGCCCTTTAAAAATGGCGAGATTCACCTTGTTTTATTGTCTGCTGGGAGTAAACATCGTATTGTTCAACCATAGAAATTAACGAAATAAAGCTCTACAATAAGGTAATTATTATGATTTAAAAATTTACTATAATGTCTTATTAGCCAATCACTATCGAAAAAGTCGTCTAATTTCTAAAGAGTGAAGAAAATCGGAAAATAATGAAACTCCTGTGTTATTTTGCCATTGTTTACTTCCCGAAACAATCCCACAATGCAACAGTGACGTAGACACTTATACGACCTATTGCCGATTTTCATTTTCAGAACTCACGTAACTGTATAAAAAGTTCACTACATTATTAAATTTTTGCACGATGAAATCCAAAACTTAAGAACAACAATTTTTCAAAGTATTGGTGGTTTACTGTTTATGTATAACCCCATGATAACTTAACTGGTAAAGTATAAGTAATGTTGAAAATAATAGTTTTAAATCTGACGTACATCTATCGTGCAAATCTCTCTGGAATAATAAAATGAATTTCTTGTACTTATTACACCGCCCCCCCCCCCCTTTTTTTTTTGTTTTTTCAGTACTCTTATACGAATGTTATGATGCGTGCACCTGAATTGGTTACCGGAAAACGTCCTCCTCCTGACCATTCAATTATCTTCTTTAAACATCTCGTAGAAGGTATATTATTCAATTTAGAATTGTATTGTAAATTAGTATTAATTGAATTACACAGTAACATCGTCAATTAAATTTCACTTTTCTTGATCAGGATGTGACTTATTATAGTTTGGTGGGATTTTATGTTTCAGTATACCCATTAAAATAAGTCTGTGACTATGGCAAAGGAACTTTTGATAGAAAATGCCAGATATTTCAATCATTACACTTATTTTCGGAAAATTTTCACGTTTTGGGTACCAGATTTCTACAAATATTCCGCAATTTATTTTACTAATCGTTCTTCTTTTGAAATATTACACGAAAAATCTTTGCATTTTGCATAACATATTTGTTTTATTGAAATGTTTGGTATAAATGTCCTAGAATATTATAACAATTTCAGCAGTCATAGTAGATAAAAAAACAGTAATCCGAAGCTTACGCCAATACCCCCCCCCCCCCCTTCTTTTTTTCCAGACACCGATCAAGCCATAGCTGCACCCGATTTCGACTGCGAAAGCAGCAGAGAAACTGATAACGAAGAAGAAATAGAAACGACCAGTACTTCTACCTCTGGAATCGAAAGCAATGGTATTACAGACAGTATTAAAGGATAGGAACCGTAGGGATCAGGAGCGGTTAGGTTAAGTGGAAGAAAAACGTTATTTCATGTGGTGTACATTTTTTGTTCATTTTTTTTTATTCTTTCTATTTCATCGGTAGTATTTGTAATATTTAGTCAATTGATACGGAGTGGAATTTATCGTTCAATTTTTTTTTTTTCCTCCGATTTATCATTTAGTATTTATTTTAAGTTTATTGCGTAACTGTTGAGAGAAGAGTTAAATTTTTGAAAGATTATTATTTTTCATTGTTCAAACTTGCTTTGGTTTACTATCACAGTGAATTCTGTTCTACCTTGGCCTTTTCGAAAAATGTATCAGTTTTAAAAATAATATTGCTTATGTGTAAAATTTTCTTGGAAGTCAATGTTCTTATTATTTTTGGTAAATTCTATTTTATGATCCCTATCTTTTATATAAAAAACCTTTAGTTTTTCGAATATTTTTATTACACTAGAGTATTTTCAGCTTCTGCATGTGTGAATTGTTTTGAAAAATAAATATCTTTAACTTTTGGAAAATAATTGGTTTATAATGTTACTGGTCCTGTTTTTTTTAATGTTTAAACTTATATTTGGAAGCCAAAAAAAAAGCATTGAGTTCTTGTTAGTTATTGCAGTATTAAATTTCAACAGTTGGAGTTAAGAATATGAATGTGCCTTAACATATATTTATCAAAAGTACTTTTGAAGTGTGCAATTATTTTCATCTTTAATTTGTAATGTTAAAGAGTTTCTCTTGTAATAAACGGAAGTACTGTTAAAACTTGTATTGTTTACGGCCACCTTTATACTGAAAAATATAAATTATATCCATTGCAATATAGTGATATGAGGAATGAGATGTAGATAATAGTCTAAGTACTATTGAAAATTAATAAAAAGAAATTAGAAGTTGAAAATATTAAATAAACATAACTATATAATATGTGTTGCAGAATTTTAGTAAAGCTAATAGCACTCTATATTGTTATTCATGTCTCATATCAGGACAGCTACTTCAACTAAATACAATAAAAGTAGGAGAAAATATTGTTATAAATAAATATATGATTCAGGTGCCACCCGGCTCTGCTTCTCGAGAGGATAATAGGCACGAATACGATATTGGTTAATACCCTTACGTCTCAGCAGTCTTCTCAGACCAATATTTATGTGAATGAATAAATAAGGGAATGGTAAATTATAATTTTATTAATTTATATTCTCGCATTCCTAGATTCTTTTTTTTTATGGAGTAATCACCGTCGTGAAAGATATCTTGTTTTTATTTCAAACAAAAAATAAATGAAAAGGTTACTAGTCAGCATGGCCGTGGAAACGATTTTATTTCGTAGGTCATTCAGAAAGTTATGGCGAAGACCATCCGAGGATACGGAAATTCAATATTTCATATCTACTTCTGGAGAGGGTGGTGCTGAGAATCCACCCTCCCTTAAATACGGTCCTGGTAGTTATTACAGGTGGACATGTAAATCCACGAGTTCAATGATCCATATCATGGGAACTTCTTGTACCTCATATTTGTGTGTTCCACTGGAAAATTCATGTTTATAAGTTTGCGATACAGTCGAATGAATATAAATGTAAACCAACCTGTAAAAACAGTCTAAACTTTAACCTGGCTAAGTCAAACATATTGGAAATTTAGCTTATAGTAATATGCACTGAACAAGAAATAAGTATATTTATCTATCCATGCATTTCATTTGTATAATTATAAAACATGTTGCATCTATTTTTTTACTAAAAAGAACGCACATCTGACAATATGAGAATGTATACGATTTCTGCACAAAAAAACTAAAATTGTACATGACTTTTTTCGAAAATAAATTCTAAAAATAGTACGAGATGAAACTGTAATAAGAACGCTGACGTATGATGAATATTATTATATCCTCATCCTATAAAATGAAAACGAATTGTAATATCTTCATTATCGTTAATATAATAATAAACAAAAAAAATAGACACCGTCTAAATGCTGTTTATCGAATTTCTTTTCTATCACACCATTTCTTCTTTCTGAGAGAAATGAATTTTTTGTTCTGTTGCAAATGTATTTAATTTAATGTCTTGATAAAAGCTGAGGCCCTTGGCTGAAATAGTGATAATATTCTGTATTTTCATTGTGGATTTGAAAAGTAGAAGAAAAAAAAAACATTTCTATTGTAATATGAATTAGCACCTGGAGTCAGGCGATTTCTAAATAATTTAATAGTCTTAATATTATTACTGCTGCTATTGAAACTTTTGAGATTTAACATGGATATATGCGAGGGGACAATCATTGAGGTGAATCTCGTACACTTTCTTTCAAATTGAGAATGAATCAATGAATCTGAGTGAATCAACGTGAATCTAAGGAATCACATAAGAATCACTGAATCACTGTGAATCTGACAATAATTTACATGAATCTGTGTGAATCTGAACTGAATCAAGTGAAGCTCGGTGAATCAAGCTGAATCAAGTGAATCTGAGTGAATCTCGGTGAATCAAGTGAATCTGAGGTATATTTAGCTTGAATCTGGGTGAATCTGTGTGAATTTGACTGAATCAAGCGAATCAGACTGAATCTCTGTGAATCAACCTGAATCAAGTGAATCTGCGTGAATCAGAGTAAAATATTTCAGATTCAGAGAATCAAGGTAAAAAAAATGAGAATGATTGTCCCCTCGGTAAATCCATTAATTATAATTTATGAACAGATATCGGTAACAAGTAAATAATATAAATATGATTAATTGGTTAAAATAATTGTCATATCAAGCTAAAAATACTAGTGTAGTGGGGCTATAAACACTAAGTGGTTTCCAAAAACTGTCATGATCATCAGAGATATAGTTATTTGACTGAAAAAAATGATAACACAATTTAAATCGAACAGCATTTATTTTATTGATAGTCAAATGACATTCAAGAAGAACGATAAGTAAAAAAAATATATTAATCACGGTAAACGATAAAAATTAATTATATAATCCTTCCTAAATACAAATTTAACTCAGCCCCACTGGCTACCAAACCATATTCGTACTGCATTTGACGCTTTACCCCTGTACATATACAACCCGTGATTACATAAACATCCTAGCACATATACAACCAGCAGCAGAAGGATATTAGCAGAGATTCAGGAAATGAAACTCTATTTGACAGCATACTGAATACACAGATGAAAGGAAACGTACAAGACATGGCTTTTCATCATCGCATATAATATACTGTATGCTTGCTTGTATGTGTGTTGAGGTTAGCATAAGTAGCTAGGAGTTGTTGAGAGTTAGTCAAATGGCCGAAGGGGTCTGAAGATATATGGAGGTATAGTACGAATATACGTGACGGGTTTAATTTTCTTGGTAAGAGTTTTAGTGTTAAATGTATCGCGTTTGTATTATCTCTTTATTTAAATGTAGTTGTAGAAGACTGCAGTAGATTTAAAATGGACCAAGATTTGAATAGGAATTCTTAAATATTCTTTGTTGTGATTAAGAATAGGGCTACAGGCCCTCTCTTCGTCTTTACCATATTAAATAATAGTATGGTAAGGATTGGTAACAATGGTAATGATATGACAAATAGTTTTATGAAAACAGTTGCATGACAAAATAATAGTATGCCAACAATATTAAAATATTTTTTGAAAATATCATAATTCTTTTTTATTAAAATTGAAAGGGTTACCTGCAAATAATGAATTTCTCATTTTCTGTAATTTTCTTGTACCCTACATTATTAAAAAATATTAAAAAAAAGTTTTACCTGTTTTGACCCAACCGATCAAAAGATATTTCCATTTATAGAAGTTGAAATAAGTTCTACAAGATAGCACAAATTGAACTGCTTATCTTCGCTAGTCACTGAAAACATATATCATGGCATATCAATGAAGAAGTAGCAAAACTGAATTAACAAATAATCACATAACAGTAGTTGTATCGTTTTCGGCCATGCTTGCTCGCTACCTTACAGCTTGTTTTATCGCATTTTCGAAGGTGAATATCTCCAAAACCAGCAATTTTTGGGAGATAAGAAAAATAATATGAGTTATTTAAATCAAGAAGACTAATATTATGTCATAATATCAGAAAAGTCAATTTAGCTGAACCCTTGAAGTTTCTTCATAATACATACGGTAGATACATTTAAACATAAGAATTATAGAATTACTCAAACCTATTAAAATTACAATTACTTTATCATAAACTCATTTCAAAAATAATTATTCTTTTTTACAAAGTTAGACTACATCAAATAGCCATCTTGAACTTCACATAAACCAATAACCAACTCGAAAGTTGAAGACTTTGAACTCACTTTGAAAACCATCATTATACCTCAAACTATTACCATCTAATTTACGATACCCACGCGGTTATAATACCCGCCAATTTCCTTGTGAACTCACAAAGGTCAGTAAACCACCCACCGACACAAAAAAAAACATCCAAGAATGATTTCCCTCTTCTATCAGATTCATCTTTTCTTTTGAAAGTTTCTGATAAACCGGAGAAAGTTACCAGTAAAGATACGGATAGTAAGTCATTAATAAAGAAAGTTCCTTTATTCTTGAATGTTAAAACTCCGGAGCTAGTTGATCTATATCTTACTTTTCTTCCAAATTAAAGTAAGGCCTGTGGCATGAAAAGCCTTTTGCAAGAAGCTTTCGTGGTTTCCTCTTTCTTTTTAATGCTGGTACGTACAGCAACCGCTTTCTTTTTCAAAGAATAGATGTTATATTGTAAGGTGTACCCGGATACACGGAGTTAGGTTACAGAGTTTTCTTTCTTATAATAGGTGTATCGTGGGTTGAGAAAAGGTAAATGAAAGTCTTGAATTTTGTGTGTGAACTTAATTTAACTGGTGCTATTTTTTTTAATTACATTGAACTGTCTAAACAGGAGTTGATCAGTAACTGCTGTGGAGTTAACTTGCTGTAATCTCTCCTTCGAATGATGGAAATGAAATTAAGGAAACGAAGGCATCATTTTTATTTAGGATTTTTTAAAGATTTCCACACTTTCAATAAAATCTAATTGACGCATATCTTGCACATATTGTATTTACTCAACATTATCAAAACCACATACATTTTCTCCTTTCTCAAGTATATGCTGAACTAATGCACTGTTTTTATTAACGTTCTTTAAAGCTATAAAATGTTCTCGAATTCTCGTTTTCAACCGTCTTTTTGTTTGCTCTATATAACATTTTCCACTGATATAGTGTTTCCAAAATCCTAAGGACACAAATCGATTAATTATCAAGGGTGTTTTGACATTCCAACAATTGATAATCCTTTGTTGACTTGTTTTCTTTGACCAGCCTGCGAATTGTATAGAAAATACACAATTTGAACACCCCCAACAACAAGTGGTCAACAATGGGTTTCAAAATAGTTTAAAGAGATAACCAGCAGTTTGAGTGCGTAAGATTTTGGAAGGACTATAGTCTTGTACTTGATAAGCAAGCAAGTTTTTGAACATTATCAAAATATATGAATTAAATTAGTCTTACTGGTGATTAAATATTGAATAAATATCTTGCATTAAAATTTAATTTATAATTGTCCATTTCAAATAATTGTTCTATTATTTCATAATGTTCCCATTAATTTTGTCCTATACTAAAATTCTATAATATTCGAATTAGAATGATTTAATAAATATCTTTGGAGGAAGTACTAGTATTCCATTTTACACATGTCTCCTTGCAACAATTTCCAAAGGGTAAATTCGGGGAAAAAAATCAGATAAAAGCTTCTAGTCTACTATTTTATGGGCACATCATAAATTGTACAATTTTAAATTCAACATTTGAGAAACAATCAGCAAGTCCACAATAAAAAAGATTCTTCATTAGAATTAAAAAAAAAAAAAAATCGAAATAACAACTTTAAGATGATGCAAAACACGCCATAAACCTCCTAATAATCTAAAATCTCCACACAATTAAAAACCATCCTCCTATTGCTCAAAAACGGAAAACCTCAAAATTTTCGCATGTATAGCAGCGGCAGCAAACGGCGTCTAACACAGAGGAGAAAGTTCCTGCTGACAGACATACGGAATTGAAATCATCATTTAGAATCATTGTTCTAACTCACATTTTTCCCTTTGTTGTGAGATCGAATAAAGTTTTGTTGTTCTTTCGTAATCGAACGAAGTAAGTTGGGTAACTAAGGAACTTGGAGGATTCTCGGATAACAATTAAAATAGAAGTATCTACGCGGAAATAAGTTTTTAGGTTGCTGGGAAGTCACAGTATTGCTGAAGTTTTTAGAGGAAGATGAATTTTTGTAATAATATTGTTGGTGTATTATTATTGTGAGACGGGATGCAGAGTCTTTTCCTACTTTTATGATAATCATGCGGAATCTGGAGGAAGCGGAATAAAGATTTGATCGTAACAATGGTCAACAGTAAGGACTTATATTTATTTAGACATCACGTTTTCTAGTTATAGACCTTCCAAAATCTTACGGACTCAAACTGGTTATGTCTTCAAACTATTTTGACACCCATTGTTGAACACTTGTTTGGGTGGTTCAAATTGTGTATTTTCTATACAATTCGCAGGCTGGTCTAAGAAAACAAATAAGTCAGGAAAGGATTATCAATTGTTGGCATGTCAGAAACACTCTTTATGGGTTAATCGATTTGGGCCCGTAAGATTTTGGAAACACTATAAATAATTCATTATTTTTACAGTTTTACTTGAACATAAAGTTAAAAATAAGACCAATAAAACAGATCATCATTTCAATTAGCATATATACCGTTACGTAATTCGTAGCAATATAATATTTTATTATTTTCTGAGCAATTATTTCTTCATCATATAATCGAGATGAGTAGTCAGTTTCTATATGGTGACCTTGCCAAACATATAAATTATTTTAAAATGTTGCAACTATTTTTATCAAGTAAGTTATAATTGTATTTCTTCACACTTATTATACGATGCGTCACTGTTGTATATTAAGTGTGCTGCAGAATCAAATTGCAATAAGCAAGTGATAATGTGTTTTTACAGATTCGATATCGGAAATAATTCTAATTATATATGGTAGTTCAAATGTTTAAGCACTTCCGGTTGACATGAAAACTGTATTTTTTCCAGCGGGAAGCCATCTTTTTCAACACACATATCCAGTTTTACTCTCTTTGTTCTCTATTGTACTCGCTTTCCCTAGAGACCGTTAAGCTGTGTTGGAAAAGATGGCTTCCAGCTGGAAAAAATACCCCTTTAAGTAAGAATAAAATGAATTAAAATATTTCAATTATTATTGATCATTGTTCCCTTTTCTCATCAGCAAAATATCTGTGTTAATCTTTTTCCATCATAATTATAACCGCTTCTCCAAAGAAACGAATTTCGATTAGGCTTCTCTTTAAAAAAGTAAAAAAAAAAACTGGAACCTTCTTTTCATCGATATACGGCCTTGTTATATCTCCATTAGATTCTGTAAGATATTTCCCGTTTCGAGTGAAAAAGTGGAACAAGACGATGTTCTGTACTATAGTAGTATATAGTGCTGCGAGGAATCTGACTTTCTGCTGTCTGACATTTTGACAGTTGTCAGAAGAACATGTTCCGTTCGAAAGGGAACAATGTCTATAACAAACTACTCTTTATTGTTACGAGAATCCATCAGATTGAAATATTGAAGTATAAGGATTGAGATAAATGGAATCTGCAGTATTGCACTTCTTTAAAAAAAAATTATTTTTAAAGTTTTTTTTCATGTTTTCCTTTTTAAACATAATATTTTTTATATACAGTCATGCTAGTACATTCTTTTTTCTTTAAAACAATTTTTTATTCCATAATATATTTTTTAGATGAAATATTAAATAAGGTTTGAAATTGAAAGCGTAGAATTAAAATAAAAGTTCTATGTAGCAGGTTACTTATTTTATTATTTATGTATAATATTGAGGAGAATTAACCATGCTGGCTACTTTAATTAAAACGGTATTTCTGTTTTAAAATTATTTTTTATTATGGCCCGAATTTCCATTTTCATTGTTGAAGACGTTTCACAACACCTCAAATTACCACTGAACTTACTAGTTTTTTCAAATGATTAAATAATTATGACAAACTCAAAAATAAAATAATAAAGGGAACAATACATTTGGATATAAAGGGAACAATGAATAGAACTTAATAGTATTTGCATAAATACGTAATGATAACAAGCACGGTATTGTTTGGATAATGTATTTTTGTTTTTACTTTCATTATTATCCCATGTCACAACTTGACCTACATTAGGTTAGGTTAGATCATGTTAAATTAGAATAGTGCAAAAATCTAAGAAATCATCTGGAAAGGTATTAAAACATTATAGTAAAAAGTCTGAACTTCAGAGTTGTTTTTATTTTGCTGTTTGCACCACTGCTTAATCCAATAATACTTTCCGACGGTGATAGCGATCTATCTCTTTAACACTACCAATTTCCCATAACGACGTGTACATAACCCTTTGTAACACCATCAACATCACATAAACATTCGTTTGTTTATCATCCCCCTTTTCACAACACTTTTTTCATCCATCGCGTCCAGCGTGTTCAATAATCATTATACAACAAATAGGTCAACCTGCCCTAGGGCGACACTAGTATAATGCTGCGGGTGTATTATATACGATATGCGGTGTAGGGAATCGGAACCTCTCCTGTCGAATCCCTCTGGTGGCTAAAATTGAATGTTCATATTCCCATCGAATGTTTATTAATTCCAGTACCAACAAACGTCGATCTTTCCCCTTCGTGGAACTTTTCGATGCTAACAAGGTGGATTTTTTTTGTTGTACTGTTAGTATGTGTGTGAAATGTATTATAGTTTCTGCTTTTTATCGTGGAAATCACGTGAGGCGTTTGTGAAGCACGGAATTGCAGATTTAGGGATCAAACAGAAAAACACGAAAAAGAACAAAAAACTTCTTTATTTATAACCCTAGCTGTGTTGCCAGGTGTATTTGGAAACTTTCTTTGTTTTGTGAATGAGGTTTTGGCCTCTCGATGTGAACATGACCTGCATCAATGATACGAGAGGAGTATAAACTCATATTATATTATTCTCCCCTTTTTTTTGTTTGTTTGAAGAATGATCAAGTGATGCGTATATACTTCCCTTTGTACAGTAGAAGCATCATTCAAAAACCTGCCGCACTCAAAATAAAAAATTCAAACGGAGAAAGTTTTTGTCACGGGCATATCCAGATCATTTCCAATGGAGGGGCAACTGTTTGGTTTGTGCGTTTATAAATTTTTCAAAAATTATAGTACGTACTCCCTTTTTTAGACCATGTTTTGTATGTTTTTGTATTAATTTCCAGTATTTTATTATTTTAGCTTTATTTTTCTATATAGCATAACCTTTTTAAACGGGATTTTTTTCAGCGGGAGGTAGCATTTTCCCGTATACCAGTGCCGTTTCACTTTCTTTGTTCTCTATTGTAATTGAAATCTCAAGGGTACGCCGATAAGCTGTGTTGGAAAACAGAACGTCACGTGAAAAAAATGAACCTTTAATTCGAAATTTCATTGGAGAGAGGTAAACTGTCCACCCTGCGACCCCTTTAGCTACGCCGCTGAGTTTCTTTCACATTCAAGGTATAAAATAACGTCGAGAGAGGAAAAAATATTCGATGAATAATAATAAAAAAAGTTCTCCATTAATATTGCTCGAGGTTAATTATAATACTCGTGATCATTAAATAATTCTGAAACAAACCGTTCTCTTTATCCCGCTTGCTCCCGTATATAGTAGTATTGCAGTTTCCAGCCGCCAGGGGGCAAATATATTATAGAGTGCAACAGACGCAAGTTATGTAGGGAAATAATTGTTTTCAGTGTTTATGTATTGTTGGATATTGGAGGAATACACTAGAGTTGCTATGGAAATTATTATTGTTAAGGGAAAGAAAGAGAATAAAATTGATTTTATTAAAGGAGATGGTTTGGTTGGGAGAATATAAAATCATTCCGAGGATATTGTATGCTCTCGCAAACATAAGAACCAAATGTATTTAAGAAAAGTGACGATTTTGACAGAAAAAAGTATTGTATACAATAATAAACAACAGCGACCCCTTTGTCCACCCTTTTGTTAAGGGATTAGAACTGTCAAAATGTGCTAAATACATTTGGGTCTTATGTTCGCGAAGCAGGTATAAAATCTGGTCTGAAATATATAGCAAGTTGAGAATTGACACACATTTGCCAACATTATTTTGTCAATTTATTTGTAAATATAATAAATTGACATTACAAAAGGCAAAGGGGTAAACTCAGATGACCCTTCAAAGATATGAAGTACACGAGAGAAAATAACACTTTTCCGTTAAATAGAAACATAAGTACTCAGTCGATATCTACAC
>JAQIWE010002400.1:0-13313 GCA_034698565.1 Campodea plusiochaeta | reverse complement strand
GAGACTTGGAAATTTGAACGAGACCGAGACCGAGACCGGGTGGTCTCGGTCTCGGTCTCGTCTCGTAGGAACCCTATGCAGTTACGATACTTCCCCTACGATTGACGGTGGGCCTCGAACCATGGCCAGTTGTGTGCCCTGTCCACCTTAATATCCATGGATTGGCAATGTCGATGGAACTGTTTAAAAAGAAGATTATTAAGGATTTCTTTTTAAACAGTCCCATGTCTCGAATTTCGAGACAAGACAAGTGTCTTGAAATTTCTAGACACTTGGTCATTACTAATTCTCTTTCTCTTTTATGATAAGTAACAAGAATTATTAATACATCATGATCAAAAATATTATAGCAAAGTCAAATTTTATCATTACCTGAAATTACATAGTGGAATGTCCGAATGTTATAAATCTAATACTGATTCTGGATCTAAATAGACGGTTCTTGATGTAATGCGAAATTGACCATCATTTCTTATGCAAGGTATGAGAGACACAAGTAACTACGTAAATTTCTAATACATCAAAATTCAGGTGCATAGGAAGCTAAATCATATACCAATGTGTAGATGGGTCTAAGGCATTGATTTTCATCGTGCAGCTGTGATCCAGAAAACGAATTAACTTTCCTATTGAAGCATTTCTTAAAAGGCAATGATTTCAGCCAATGATATAACGCAGTGTAAAAGCGATAAATCGATATTTGAGTAAATGAACTGGTTCTTATAGCTCACCAGAGCAAATTTTAATGACTTAAGCTTTCCATTTTAGGGAATCACAGATATAGCTTTCTCAAAATGAAGGGACTACTTATAATGGGAATACACATCCCTGCTTAAGGTATCGAGAGACTTTGATAAGAGTAGACAAATATATTTTTTAAACTATTAAATCCCTGACGCATTAAAATAAGTAACTTATTTATGATTTCATCTTAATTAATCAGAAACTACCAGCACAATGACTAATCTGTAAATATTTCTTTCAGACTTTACAATGGATGAAAGCACCAGCTCCACTGAGTCAAATAGATTCATTTACCCCATTTTCATGTGGCTCACGAGTCCCCCCTAATAATTGTGCAGTCAGTTATAACTGCTATTATCCATCAACACCTACTGTCGACGGTGGGCCTCGAACCATGATCAGTTGTGTGCCATGCCCGGCTTCTTACCCATGGGATGGGAATATCAATTGAACCTGACTGCAGTATAGTAATGTCAATTAATTGTTAATAATGTCAATTAAACTATTGTCTATATCACGTGAATCGTACTCCACTTTTTACTTTATCGATCACGTTGTTGTACTAATATTTCACAATTTTCTGTAACATAACTTGATTAAGGAATGATATTTGCAAATGAAAGTTTTATATAAATTTAACTTCAAAACTTATGCTATTTAGGAAATATATTATTTGCTTAAAAATTCACTCTTGGAGTACAATTCATGTGAAACAGACTATATACCTGAAAAGCAGTGGTAAAAGATAGAAAATTAATGCTGTATTTTAAGAAGGCAGAAAAATGTATTTGGCGAAAGTAATAAATAGGAGAAATATATGCTTTGCACAGCTTAATTATTTTTATTATGATAAATTTTCCTGTTTTGACGAAGAACCCTTCTAAATTATGATTTTTTTACACTTTCATCTTACGAGGTAGTGCAAAATAATATGTTATAAAGTATTATGATAATAATAAATAACTACTAAAAAAATAGAGGATTGAAGTCAGTGAAGCACCCAGCAAGATAGTGTGATTGGATACTGATGAGTTTATACTCAGATTTATGAAATCTTCACTTATAGAGCACCAATAAACTGAAAAACTTCTTCTTTTTGCAGTTGGTATATATAATAATACTGATAAGCTGACTAGTATTTATCACTTTATTTTGACCAGAAAACCTTGAACAAACCTAATCTCGAGGGGTGGCAGCTATCTAACTGCATTTCCACGAATTTAACAAGGACTATTACGTTATCAATATCTTATTTAGTAATGAAGTAACTTTGTTAAACAAATAATGTATTTTTCTTGATTTATAGTATTCGACATTACGTGTGTTCTTCATAAACGACTATTTCAGACAGATAGAAACAGTGCAAAAAGGTTGCATACTTAAAAATAAAATAGTAATTGATTGTTTAATATTACGTGTTTTTACTTTCTCTAAAAGTACCTGTTTGAATTTCTTTCTGGAGTTTTTTTTTTTTTTTAGAAAGCATGAGAGTTTTCTTTTTAGCTGTCAGTATAAAAAGTTATATCGAACAATGTAAACAACTAAACTAGCACGTACGGATTTTATGCAAGCTTCAATATATTGTCAAAATGTAATAGAGATCATCATTATTACATTAGTTGCTATCTGATGCTTTGCATAAAAAAATGACGATACTTATTGTTACAACGTACGATCAAGGCATCAGCATGAAGAGCACTGACCCCGAAAAAGAGGACGCCACTGATTATGATTATTAACCTAGTGAATTATTTTGATAAGTACATTATATATAGGTATTATTTAATATAATTTAAAGTGTAAACATATTTTTTTTAGATGAGTAAAAATATATATTAGTTCACAAGTCGTAAACGTCTGTGCTGTGGTGTATTGTGTAATAATATTAAAAATCATGAATCCAACTTTATTTTTATTGATACTTTTTACAGTAGGATTTGCTCAAGATATATGTGACAAGTAAGTCTATGATAAAGTAATTGAATGTAATGAAACACAATCCACAAATCGTAATAATTCTATGGTTGTAATATTACAAAAGGATATACCATATGAGTATTTGTCCATATTGTAAACCAATAATATTCATGAGAGCATTTTTGAAATTATTTTTAATGTCACTGTATTACATACTGATGTATAGCTGGAATCACAAATATTTAATCTTCTCTACTGACTTCCCTATTGACGTTGCAAGTTTATCGGAGACATCATTATGTATAGAACTATTCAAAACGAGGGTCCAATACCCTAAGCCTGATCTCCCATTATAGCATTAGCTGTAACTTTAACTCATTTTCTCAAACTTTTCAACTTGTAAACCATGTTGATATGCCAATATTGCTAATGTATTTCAGTGGTGGAATTTGACATTACTTTTCTTGATTTTTGCACGTAACTTATATATATAATATTATGGCTCCTACCGAGACCAGCGAGATCGAGACTCGTTTGGTTTTAGTCTCGGTCTCGTTTCGAGACTGAAATAAGATCGAGACGTAACAAATTTAACTAGTAAAGACTGAGACCGAGACTGACACTTTGATTCGAGATCGATACCTTATTTTCTTAGTCTCTGTCTCGGTAGGAACCGTATTGTTAATGTATCTTTTATTCATACAGTGAGACATGTCAACTGCCAAATTGCGAATGTTATGGAAGCACCCCGCCAGGTGGCTTAACCTCTGAGGAAGTTCCCCAAATAGTTTGGATAACATTTGATGATGCAATGACCACAGAAGCTATTATTTACTATAAAACTATTCTTGAAGAAAGACAAAATCCTAATGGTTGTAATATCACAATGACTTTCTTTTTAAATCAGGAATATACTAATTATTCAGCTGTCCATGAACTTTGGAGATTTGGAAGCGAATTTGCTTCCAATTCTATCAGGTAAGAATTCCATCTTCTAGAATGAACTATATTATACAAAATACTGGAAAGAGTGAATGTTTTCACATTGAAACATATTAAAGGAAAACTGATATCAATTTTTATAAAAAAAATTGTAATATATTAAAAATAAATTAAAAAGGTTAATGCTGTTGTTGTATATGAAATAGAATTATGCGTTTATTCAATAATCAACGTGTTGCTGATGTGTTGTTACAATAAGTCATCAATCATATTTATTGCTGTAAGATTCTTAAGTGAAAAGAATAATTGTTTTTAGGCTGAATCAGTGATTACAACAGATCTTGACTCCAAGATGAACATAAAGTTTTTACCTACATTCTGGCCTTGTTGTAGAAGGAATATAGCCCATGTTGTTTGCCATTTCACAAAATGACCTTTGTCACGCAGATCCACTCATGTCTTGCTGTAAATATCTAATCTCCGAGGTCTGCTAGAAAAGTAATGAGACTGATTTTATAAAACTCTTCATTGAGAATTTCATAGCAAATGGATCTTATCACCTTTTGAAAAATTGAAAATTATTAATAATTTGAAATAGTCATTTCATAATCTTACACTTTTCACGGATGTTTGATATTTCATGATCCTAATTTTGAGATACAGGAGCATTTTTTTAATAAGAGGTCATCCGTATATCCCCGAACAGAAAACATTGAAATTTATTTTATGTTCCCGAAAATAAAATAAAAAGTAAGGTTCTTTAAATTGAAACTGTTCACAGAATAAAAAATTCTGTGACGAAGGTTCCGAAAGTATAGTGTCAGTTAAGCAGTTGAAGCATTATTTTCAGGAGTGGTAGCAACACCAAAATTCATGTGCAGCTTCCCAAAGGATCAGTCTGGAAAGTGGTAAGATCCATTTGCAATAAAAGTGTTAATGAGTGTTATAGAATCAGTCTCATTTTGCTTTCGAAATAGACGTTATTTGATTTGCATTTATATAATAATGTTAACTAAAACGCTCAATTTTTCCGTCAATTTTGCTTTCCTCTCTCCAGTATATTTTTATGTGGTAGATAACTATCGATTCCTGCTACAACATAATCATAAATGATTTTAATTTCAGTAAAATTGCAAATACTACTTATTTGAGAACAGCATCTGCAGAACAATGGGAAGATGAAATGTTAGGAATGAAAGAGATAATTAGCACTTATGCACTAATACCTTTATATGATATTCAGGTAATCCTGTTTAAATAACAACAATATTACTTTGAAGAGTGGTGTGTATTGTCATTATACATACGAGAGGGTCTTTTTTTAAAGAAGTTTCACTTTCTAATTTTAGTCTAAATAAACTTTAAAAAAATTATGTTGAAATATCTAGGAGTTTGAGAGAGAAAAAAAAATTTCATGGATAATGCAACTCAGCACAAAACTTCCATTTAGGAGCTCCTGATATGCAAAATTCAATCTTCGGCAGCAAATTCGGATTTTGCAACTAATATTTAGTTTTGATACTTTGTTACTGTGAGATGAAGATATTGAAAAAGTACATGAAAAATCTTCATTTTTTAATCCTGAGTGATGAAGTCAAGGCAAGCATAGTGTTGAAAAGCATGTTATAGAATTGGAGGGTAATTGTAGCGCCGAACTACATTTGGTTAAGACACATTTTGCAGTTTTCGAGATATCAACAAAAGTCGTCAATTTTTATGTGTTTCTAAAATGAGATTTATTTTTTGATACACCAGAAAGTGCTTAGTCCGTTCGGGTGAAGGGGGTTCGCTATAGTTTATGTGTAAGTCAAACATTCTTTGAGCTAAATCCTGTTTAGTCAGAGCTTTGTGAACTTAACATAGAAAATAAGAAATGTTCTCAAAGCTTTAATTTCATATTTTAGAAAAATTGCTTTTATTGTGTGAATTATGACTGAGCAATTTTGGTAATGGATATCTTGATAAGTACGAGCAAAAGTTTATCTTTCAAATGATGTAACATAAGCTTATATTTTTTAATCTTCGTGCAGTTTTTGTGGCCAGGTGAAACTTATTTTTTTATAAACACTATCGTATTACTTTTAACTTTCAATGCTGCTGTTACAATATTGACTGATAAGCAGCACTGACTGCTATACATAGAGTTTTTGGGCGGTGGAGGTTCTATCAATGTACAAAATTGTGCTGTAAAATAAATTGTTGCTATATCTCCATTAAGTTCATAAAGCACAACTAAATAGACTCACTTGTCTGCTTATATGTTCAGTACAATTCTCAATTTTCGTGAGTGAGATTCTTTAATTTTAGACGAAGTATGAATTTTTCACTGTAATGACTGTCATGAGAGTATTTGTGTCTATAACTTTATAATAACTTTTTAAAAGATCGTTAATATCTGGAAGCTTCTCAAATCACTCTATTTCTGAAGACATGACTGAACCCAACCCGCCCTTGCCTCACACCCGAATATAATACCAACATTAATTCTAATTTTCTTTTTAGGGAATGAGAGCTCCTTATTACACAATGGGGGGCGACAACATGTTTACTATGGCGAGTAATAACTTCACTTATGATTCCTCATGGTTTTCGGATGATGTATATGATCCTATTTATCCATACACATTAGATTTCAATAATATTGGAGTTAACCAAACTCAGGTGGGTAATTGGATATAATGTAAAATATTAACTGTAAGTTATTTTTCACTAAACATGTTCGGTACATATAACGTTTTGTTGTGATTTTGTAAGAACACTCTTTTTAATTTTTTTAATATATGATTGGCAGTTAATAAAGACTGAGGCTAACCTTATATTTCTAAATCTGATAAAAATTGAGTTGTCGTATGAGTACACAATTTGGAGAAAGCAGTTTTTTTTACATAATCTGACCTTGCTTCAATATCATGGCACCCGCTGTGTACTGTAGCCAGAGGCGGATTTAGGGTTTTGGAGGTCCCAAGCGCAATTTCATTAAGAGGCCCTTAAACAGGGCCTTTCAAGAAATACTGGAGAACTGGGCCACTGTCCCTTTAAATTGGTCAATGCAGAAGACCTTCCTAGCGAGCGCCACCATGGTTGGGGCGAGCGAATAAAATTTAAACTGTATTTATTCTTCTATTTCCTATTATAGGATTGTGCTATTGGCATATGTCCACAAAACCAATATCCTGGATTATGGGAATATCCATCAACAGATATGATTGGTTATAATAACACACTATGCGGAACTGTTTGCGCTTGTGAACAGTAAGAAAACTTGCATTTATAAACCCAAAGTAATTATTACTGTCATCCATTGCCAAGATATGAAGGAAATATCAAGATAAAGTAATGATCAGTGTTGAAACGTTCAAATCAGAAGTGTTAAACTACATTAAAGGGTCTAAACCCTAAAGTGCCTGCCATAAACATAAATATGAAATAAACATTTTTGCTTTCTTTTTCCGAAAATTTAACATTCCTGAAATTAACAATTGTCTACCTAATCCTTTCCTTCTGACGAATATATCTTCTGCAGTTGTTAATTCGTTTTTACTTTGTTTACTTTATTATTTTAATCAGTTGTAAAATAAATAGTTTAACTAAAATATTTTACATTGTACATAGCGTAGAAGGTAAAATATTTCTCACTCAATGTAGAAGAATAAAATCAGATTAGAATTGGAATATGTAAATGTAATTGGGTCAGTACTGGCTCGTAGGTACAGCATTGTTCACACCAGTGACCCAAAACGACCAAAGAGGACTCAATGAACCAAGCAAGCAATTTGCTTTTTGTTCAATGTGTCGTTTTTTATGCGATTATGCCACCAAATGCAAAAAAAACAGCCATTTCTGTTGACATTTCTACAAAGTTTCGGCTTTTTTTTTTTATCAAAACTAACGAAATCCAAACAAAAATAGGAATTTCTGTCAATATTATTTCTGAAAAGAGCCTTTGCTTTTGTCAAAATCAAGCTAAAAATCTTGATAAAGGCAAATAAGATTCTCTGCAGAAATACTGACAGAAGTGCTGCTTTTATTTGAATCTTGTTGAGTATGAGACTAAAGTTATACTACTTTTCAATCTTACAAATTCATTTCTCTGAGAAAGAAGATAACCATTTTTGTCAGTTGATCAAAGATTCATGGGTCGTTGGATCACAGGTCAAAATAAATTCCACCTATAGTCAAATTCTGGTCTCAACATTCACTTTTATTTTATTTTTTCCTGTCTTCTGTAATAAGTTGCTTCACTAGAATACATAACTTTTCATTTTCAGTATCAAGAAAAGAACTACATTTTTTTGAAAAAAAAATTCATTAATCTAATGTGTTTCGAATAGTTTGACATCTTGTAATATAATATTTACATGATATCTACGAGTATCTGTTAATTAAAAAAAAACTTATCTACACATTTCTTTTCTACAGACCTGGAAGCCAAGAAGGAGTGTATGAATTTTTCATGAGGAACTTTTACATTCATTATAATAGCAGTCGAGCTCCTTTAGTTTTAAATTTGAGTGTTGGATGGTTTCAGGCTGATCAAGGTTCACCAGCTTATAACCTCCCTGGGTTCTTACAATTCCTTGATGCAATTGGTGATACGTATGTCGTTAACGGTATACAGGTAAATAGTAAATCGCTGTTGCACTTCTAGAACATCGGATCGGAAATCTCTTTAGTTGCAAACCTGGTATCTGCACTGACTTACAATATTTTGAGAAAAGTAAAGTAAACTTTAGTGTCTTTTCATAAGTTCAAACGGGGAAGAACGTGTTACAAAGTGATTTTTCAGGCTTATTATTAGCTGAAAGATTGCGATTTTTCAACAATGTGCGTGCCATTGGTGCGATATATCGTTTCACAACTTATCTCGCCATTAGAAAAAATGTTCAGTTACAAGGTGTTTCATCTGGCATGAGAAAAGATACAAAATTTTGTAAGCCCGATGACGAAATAGGGAACTCGCAAAGCCAACTCCGAATTTTCACGTTTATAGTTCTTTATGTGGAATACAGAGTGGCTAATATGTGCGCTTAAGTCTCTATAAATAAAATGAATGGAGTCAGAATCTATCATTAATAATTGGATTGCAGAGATTTAAATTAGAGAGTTATATATTATGTTGTTAAAATAACTTATTGAAACTTTGCTTGAGATTGCAATTCCTGGAAAGTATTTGACACATTTTTCTGGAAGCTTGTTGTTTTCTAATTATGAGAGTCATAGGAAATGTTATTTTCTATAGTCAGCTGATGTGTAGATTGACTTACCCTCAGACAGTAATGCTGCTACTCTGTACGTTCGGCTGTGTTAGAATTTTCAAATATTTAACAATAGCTTAATAGTAAACGTATGATCCCAACTATTTTAGAATACACCAAGTACACACTCTTGCTGATAACAGGATTTTTAGTTGAACATTTTTCTCGATGTTCAGACGTTTGTTTAATTTCTGTATTACCGCAGTGAATTGTAATTATTATAAAAGAATGCCTTCCAGTGTGAAGACTTTAAATAGAGTCCAGTGTGAAGAATTTACACTGGAACTTCCAGTGTGAAGAATTTAAATAGAGTTCTGATTTATCTATAATCGACGTACCATAAATTGTCATTTTTTAAATATCTGTTGAGTTTTAATATTTCAGACCCTTAACTGGATGCGCAACCCTGAATCTTTGGATGCATTTTCTTGTCCAGCGGAAATTTCATCTAATGACTGCGAAAGCTACACCTGCTATTATCCAACAACACCTACAGTTGATGGTGGGCCTCGAACCATGGTTAGTTGTGTCCCATGCCCACCTTCTTATCCATGGGTTGGGAATGTGGATGGAAATGTTTGAACAACAAATTTCTTTTTATGAACTGAAAGTTAATAAATGAATATTTTAAAAGATGATTGCTGATTTTGTTTCAAGATTTTTGTATGTTATGGATATTATATGGTTTAAAAAATGAAGAGTTCTTTTCTCTCTCTCTCTCTCTCTCTTTTAGTGTGCTAATATTTGAAAACTGAATATTAAAACAAATATGATTTTACTTCATTAAAGTACAATACACTAAAAAGTTTTATACCAATACGACAATATATGCTTTTTATATATTGCAGTAAGGGGTGTTGAATATAAGGATTTACAACAAACAAATGTATGAACATATGGCCTATAAGTTTCAAAATACATTATTTAAAAAAAGTCTCAATGTGATCCATTTTAATTACACAAAATTAATTTGAAACTGTAAGTGCTTAAAATTGCATTGGTTAAAATTTTCCAGACTTTTTTTTTTTTTTACCTAACCGAAATCATCAAAAGACTTACAACTGATATACGTGCTTATCATGCATGATATAAAGTAAATAATAGCATATATATTAAAGGTATTCTTTTATATTGGAACTTTATATTATAATATGTGCAATCTGCAATTTGTTTTTAAAAGTTTCAGTTCACAAATAATTGTTTACTTGAAAATGATTTCACATAATTATGAGAGAAAAAGATATTAGTAGTGTACCATTCGGTGTTCCTAGTTCATTTTCTTTTATTTCGTGACTATAATATATCGTAACTATAATATCAGTAATATTACGCACGTAGTAAAACCAACAAACTGACGTCGTGAGTTATTTTTGTGTTTTATACTCCTTACAACTTTTTGTATTATTATCAGTTAATAAATGTATATACCAAAGAATCTCATCAATGTTAAAGAGTTTTATTTTTTCCAAGAAACAGATTTACGTCATTTCAGAGTTTCCACGGGAAAATGTCCCCTTGATTTACAAAGTTTTGACGTTAAGTGTTACGTTAATTATTAACTAACGTTATTAATGAACGTCAGAAAAGAAATAATCAGCAATTCTCACAATGATAATACTTTAATACAGACTGCAAGGCAATATTTGATAATGATGTTATCTATCTGAATTAACTTTTTAAATAACCTGTCAGGGGTGTTGTAAGAGGGGATATTTTTGGTTTATTTAGGCTGAGATATCTAAAACTTCAAAATATTACAAATCAAGTTTAGTATACGAGATAATATTTTAGTAAAGTTTTTACATGTTTCCTTTAAACCACTAACGAAACATCGGAATTTTTTAAAATCATAATGAAATATCACAATTTAGATGTTAATAGAACTTAATACTTAAAGATACCTTTGGAACGATACCATGTCAATTATATTCAGTTGTAAAAATAATTCATGGAGTTTCTGTGCTTCTTCCATCATAACAGAAAGTCAAAAATATACTCATCTAGCTTCGATTAAATTATGATAAATCCTGATCACTAGTTTACTGTAAAGTAATGTTGTACAAATATCGATAAATGGAAATTGAATATATTGTATAAGTTGTTGGTGTAATATTTCCAAACTTTTTGTAACTTTGACATGACTTAAGTTGACAACTGCTTATTTTAAATTAAACTATTAGAAGCTTTGCAAAGGACTATGTATTATAAATGAAATGTTTTTGGAAAAATAAATTAAGAACAAGAAAAATTTCGGCTCAAGTGGGGCTCGAACCCACAATCTCGGTCTATCCAGAACCGTGCTCAACCAACTGAGCTATTGAATCCGACAAATTTTTCTCATTCTTGACAACTGCTATTGATAATGGCATTGCATTCTTATACAAGATATAAACTTGACGCTATAATTTGAACAATTTTAAAAATGTAAGCACAACATTACCAAAACCTACGTGGAGTATAATATTTATTCATGTGAAATGAACAAGTATTTGATAGAAAACACACTGGGCATTTAAACCACTCCATTTTAAAATAATAGTTACGCCATAAGTACTTTGTAACCCACTTTACTGCATCGATAGGAGCTAATCCCTTTATTAGGGAATATACTGTACATTGTAACCTTTATATAAGCCATTCAAAACTTTTAGAATATAAAAGTGAACCATTTTCATACCAGTTTACTCATTTGAGGAATAAGAATCATGAAGACTGTTATTGTTTTATTGGCTCTCTTTAGTGCAGTTTTTGCCCAGGACAATGTTTGTGACAGGTAAATTTGTAGAATATTTGGAATTTAGATGATAATTATAGGGTGTGAAATGAGTTTTCTGAAGTTCACCACAATATAAATTAAGTAAATGATGATGGGAATTTTCATATAGTTGACTACAACATGTTTTTCTTTGATCAGGAGTAATTTTCCTAAAAAAATAGTGAACATTTTCAACCTGCTTTTATGCATTATTTTATATTTTCATCAAACGAAAAATAGTAATTCAGTTTAGATTTTAAAATAACAAATTTATTGTGAGCACCAAAACGTTGTTTTAAATAAAATCCTGCTTGATTTTATAGGTAACCCATTCATCAAGGTTTGATATTGTGATCATTTTGCTAAATATTATGTGAAGTCAAATCCCATGCTTGTATTCGTTTGATTTCATAACTCTATATAATAAAATCAATCACTTCTGGATGAAATTAGGTGGAAACTCAATTTTCAAATGGTAAGGAGGAATGTAGTCATAAAATTAATAAATTTATTCCTTTTCAGCACAACATGTCTTTCTCCTGACTGCCAATGTTTCGGAAGTACCCCGCCAGGTGGCTTAACTCCTGAAGAAGTTCCCCAAATAGTTTGGATAACATTTGATGATGCAATGGCCACAGAAGCTATTCCTTACTATAAAACCATTCTTGAAGGAAGAAAGAATCCTAATGGTTGTAATATTTCATTGACATTCTTCTTGACTCATGAATATTCCAATTATTCCGCTGTTTATAATTTCTGGAGATTTGGAAGTGAATTTGCTTCAAATTCTATCAGGTAATAGATCTTTTGGAATATACAAAATTCTTTAGAAATACAAATTACTGGGAAGAGTGAATTATAATGAAAGAAAAATACTATTATCAATTTCCATACAAAGTTGACCAAGCAAATTAAAGAAGTGTATGCTGTTGCATATGAAGTAGAAATACTGATCTTGTCTCCAAGATGGCAATAAAGTTTTTACCTACATTCTGGTCTTGCTTTAGAAGGAAGATAATTATGCTGGCCATCGTTTTACAAAATGACCTTTTTCACTCACATTCATCCATATTGTTGTAAATATCTTATTTAATGTACTTCCAGATTCGAACATGATTTTATTTTGAATTTATAATGATGACAAAAACATCCAGTTTTCGAATTCTCTCTCTCTCTCTTGTATATTTTTATAAGGACAACTATCAATTCCTACCACAACATAATCATAATCAATTTAATTTCAGTAAAATTCCCAATACTACTTATTGGAGAACAGCATCTGAAGCACAATGGGAAGATGAAATGTTGGGAATGAAGGAAATATTGAACACTTATGCACTTATTCCAACAGACGATGTTCAGGTATACAAATAGTCTTCCACGTCTTTGTAAAAGATGTAGTGTTTTTTTTGTAATAGAGTTGATCTATTTTAATTCAGCTATAAACCACAAGAAATAGTCATTATTACTGACAAAATGAAAAACTATTACCAGTAACTACTCAATATGGCATGTCTGTATGAGAGAGCTTATTTCAGCAATTAATACATGGAAGTATTGCGAGTAAATTACATTATTATAATTTAATTCAAATGAATTTTGGCATCCACGCAATATTAATTGAAATATCAAAGGTTATTATATTATACTGAATATTAGAGGACCATAGGATTCAACAGTCGGGTGGTTTGGTACCCTTG
>JAQIWE010002399.1:0-13318 GCA_034698565.1 Campodea plusiochaeta | reverse complement strand
GGGTTTAGGGGTTGATCGCAGAAGCCCGATACAAAGGGTATGCGAACTAAAATCATCATCATCATCATCATCATCAAAATGGTGACTGTGCTCTGATTTTTTTTCTCAGTTAAAAAGTGTCGCATTTCAGTATTTCCTTTAATTTAGAAAGTTGTTATAGGTGAAGAAAGCCTGTTAACTTCTAGGCTGCACAACTGATGGGAATGGCGTACGAAAACGGAGGATCGGGCATGCATGGAAACGACGAAAAGGTAAGGTTAAGTTAACCATATTTCTGCTCTTCAAAAACGAAAGCCTCCTATCTTATGAAAAGCGAAAAAACTCTTGTAGGATAAGCTGCTTAGCCTAGGTCAATAATACGTTGTATGTTAAAAAAAATACAGCTACAAGTTTTTTTTTGTGTGTAAATCTGGCTATCTGGACCTACGACCTTGCTTTTAGCCTGCTGATTTGATCGGAGTTAAATTGCGTAACGACATTTCACTACCTTCAGTCTATCAGTTGACCTGTTGTCTAACGAATTTGCCAATTCGAGTTCATGAAACCTGCAAAAGAGTAAGTGGCAAAGGCAACATCGTATTTCTGCTTTGCAGTTGACCTCCTCTGCCAGCCTAGGTTGTATTAGACTAGCCTAGTCTGTCATAGCGCATCAAACTGCATAGCAATCGGAAATTGACGGCCTCAACTGATCAAAACAAAAAGACAATTAATAATTATATATAGGCCTAGTGTGTGGAACGTGGATAGTTGACAGTTGATTTTTTTAAATGACCATAAAATGAAGCTGTATCTGTGATTCATGGCCAGTGTTCCAGAATTCGGCTAGTTTCCTCTTTAGACGAGTGCCGACCTCTTTCAAATTGGTGCTGGGCGGGTAAAACCCATCTAAATGGGACCTAGGTGAGGTAATGCAGTTTATGACGAAGGCTACAGAAAACATTAAAAAACAGAGTAGATTCATCTGCGAATGGTCGCTGTGTATGGAGAAAAGTATTTGTTAAAGACCAGTGTTAGCTCTGGGTTTTAAAAAAATTCTTCATGTGTAGAATTTGTTTTAAAAAAATTCGCCATTCGATAAATAAATTCTACACTTCCATAATTTCACTATATAGAAGGAAAAACTCAAAAGCAAGTGATACGTAGTTTATCTTAGATCGAATACATTACCTAAAACTTACTATTTATGATAGAACTCAATGAAAATTTAATCTACAGATAGAGTGACTGGCTGTCATCTGATATGTTCTTAATAGTCTTCCGACTTTTTACCTATTTTTAAACATTTTTGCGTTTTGAATCAGAAAAATATTTGCAGGGGCAAAGTGAACGTAACAAAATGTCGATTATATCGCTCACGCATAAGTAAATGTGCTCGTGCATCCTAGCAATTTACATAGATTAGAAACTTCCGATTCTAAAGAGTATAAACACTCCATATGTTCAGCACGGTTTTAGTAACTAAAATGCTGAAAAACTATAGAAATAGTGCCACCACTTTTTCTTGAACGAAAATTTTCTAGTTTATAATCACGATCGCGAACTTTTAACTATTGTGAAGGAACCGTTTATCGCATAAAATGTTTTTGACATTGTTGGAATCCTGAGAAAAAGACGCTTCTTCTCGTGTATGACATTGTAATATTTACGGTACCGGGTATCGAATTCGCCAGTGAAAAAATTCGTCAGTTTGGCGAATTAATTTTTGAAATTTTCGTCATTTTGTATTTAAATTCGTCAAAGAAGAATATTACGAGCGCCAGCGCGAACACTGTTAAAGACAATAGGCCTAGTTACTGCTTAGTTTATAATTTTCTCAACTGTCGTGAGAATATAACGCAGCATTTGTTGCGACTGCGAGGCTAACTAAATTGTGCTGATCATTTGATTAATTACGAGCAAAAGTAGTACTGTCAATATGAATTGATACGAGAATATCCAAAACCCGATATTTTCCTTACACAGAAGACTCTCCACTGTCTTGCATGATTTGCACTCCACAGCTGTCAAAAGTACATTATCAGTGCCAGTTACTAGGTCTATTTGGAGGGTTTTTAGGGTCAGTTGGGGTAATTGAGAACAGGGGTAATTGGGAACACTGGCTAGTATTCGCAGGGTAGGCCTATTATTATTTTGTGACTTATTTCGAAAGAAGATGTAGGGTCATGGTCTTTTCTCTTCACAGTTAGTTTTTCACAGCTATAATGTCACGTTTAAATAAATCACAGCAATTCTACCAGACCCTTGCAAAAAAATGCTTCATACGCTTTTGTACTCCTTTATGACAATGCTTATAACAAAGCTTATAATTATCATAGAAGTTTGTTCTCTGGATAAAAATATTGCTTTGTTACTTTACATTAATTTCTGTTTATCAAAACAAAAATATTCCACATACAATTTAAGATTTTTAAGATTTGCCAAACTCATTGAATTTTTTTACTTCGGGGTAATTGTGAACACGTCTTCGGGGTAATTGGGAACAATGTGTTCCCATTTGCCCCAGATGATAAAAATGTTGATTTTATAAATTTATTCTCTCTTATTTTGATAAAAACATATATTTTTGGAATAAAAAATAAATATTATATGGTAAACAACTAAAACAACAAAAACTTGTTAACGTACAATCTTATATTACACATCTGCGATAATTTGATTAATTTTATGGAAATTCTTGCATTTTGGATCTTCTCATATTACTATAAAATCATCATTTATCATAAAATTCAAAATAAAATCTGTTTTGCTTAAACTGGAGTGAAAATAAGACATTTTGTTAAGTTCAAATTTGACTAATTTTGTCCTCCATTTAATCGCGTTACAAAAATGGCGGGGTAAATGGGAACAGGGTAATTGGGAACATGGCTTTACAATGCAGAGGGGCTGAATTTTTCACAATAGCTTTGTAAACTAGAGTGTCTGTTCCCATTTGCCCCAGTGTAGGTAGGTGTGGATGCCTTAGTTCAGAAGATCCTTGTTCCCATTTACCCCATTTTTCTGGGGCAATTGTGAACATGAAGGGGTAATTGTAAACATGGATTTATGAGTAAACCGTTAACTGCATTAATTTGAAACAAAAAAAATACATTTCTTAACAACCAAAGAATTCTAATAAGCCATTTAATATTAGGAAATTGCAATTAGTATCTGAGATACAGGTGTTTAAAGTTGTAATTATCGTTTTGTGTTCCCAATTACCCCGACTGACCCTAAGTGCTGTACAAGTACCGTACCGGGTACCCATTTTAAAAATCCTGCCACACCTTTAAAAATGAAATTTTCGGAATTTCAAGAGCACTGTATCAGGAATCACACCTACTGCTTCATTTTAAGATCATTTTCAATATAAGTTAATTGTCAACTGTTCACGCAGTTTCACCCTTCGAACAGGTTTCATTTGAATATGTCTCTTATATTGCAATTGCGAGAATGTATGCAGGATTCTGCCACTCCTTTATGCGATAATTTATTATCCTTTTTGTCATTTTCATTCAGATTGGACAACCATCCTGACATAGTAATAAATCTTTAAGCCTATAGTAATTATTTTCCTTTGTTTATTTCCAGGTGTGTCGTGATTTCCTGCGTAATGTGTGTCACCGTGGAAACACCTGTAAATTCTCACATCCAGAAAACAATCAAGATGGAAAGTCAATACCAAACAGTGAAATCAATTTCTGCCATGATTTTCAAGTAAGGATATAAATGATTAACTAAGCCTAAGTTGATCTCAACTCATTTACAAATTTAAAGAACTTATTATTCTACCAGATTACTTCATAGGGTAACTTGTAGGTTGTTCCTTTTTTTTTGTTATCACTAAGACTTTCAACACCACCGATGACCTTAGTAATTTGCATGGGAACAAAGTTTAAAAATCACGATGTTAAACAAAGTAAATAGAATGAATTGTGATTGTTCACAGTTTTTTAAGCTATTATTGTGACACAAAAACTACGTGAATAGGCCTAATTTCTTTCTCAAAGATGCATTTGAATGAAACAGGGCCAACTATAGATGACTTTAATAAATACGCTTAGACATTGCAACGATAATAAATTTTTATCATATAGAATTTTTTTTACAACATGAAAATTGTAAACCTTAAAATTTTGTCAGTAACTCTAAATTATAGGAACCAAAAATTTGTTTAATATCATAGCATATAACTGAAAATTTCCATCCTTGCTATTTGAAATGAAATGAAATCATGATTTATTGAACAAAAAAAATCAAGTAAGTACATTATTGGTCAGAGACCCGTTGCACAGAGAAACAACATAAAATAAATTGTATAAATAGTATAGCTGCTTGAAAACAAGGTACATATTATGAAAAAACGTAAGCCTGACATGCCATCACGTTTAAACATTAAAAGAGATAACATGAAACTTTGCAGCAGGCATAACAGTAACATAAAAACAAATATAAGCTGTGTAAGATTTAAGTTTATTCAGTAAAAGACAAAAATAAATTTAGTACATCAAATCTAGAATAAATAGGGTTTCTGAAAGATAGAAATATATGTTTTTAATTTGATTAACATTCAAGCGGAATCCTTGCTATTTTAATTCCAACTGAAAATCCATTCACTTTCCAGAACAGCACATGCAACCGTGTGAAATGTCGTTTCTTACACTGCACGGGTGAGGAGGAGGACATCTACAGAGCAACAGGAGAACTACCAAGACACGTAATAGAAACATACCTAAGGAAAGGTCATGACCTATACCAACTGAAAGGTCATGGTCCACCTATATGTAAGGATTCAATTAAAGGACAGTGTACGAGGGGAAATAAATGTAAATTCCGACATTTGAATAATTCACTAATGAGTGAGTGTGAGATGTCGGAGAGTTGTAGTGTACCCATGATGATGAGAGGTAAGTTAATAGTGGGAAATTTCTTTTATCTTTGTGTAAATGTTATTTGTTCTAAAAAAATTTCCTTGATTTGTTTTAAAATATTTTTTTGTTCTTAAAATTTCTTTTTGTTTAGTTGGTTTATGTAGAGTAATATTAATAAAACTTATTGATCTATCTCATTAATGAAAGGGACTGGACAGCAAAATAGATTTTCTTTAATTTTATTGTGCAGATAATGAGATAATACTAATTTTTCTATAACTTTTGGTATGAAAATTGTCATCCCACTACTTTCCGTTCATGAGATAGGCTTGTGGCGATTTGTAAAAGCCAGCATGAGAGAAGTTACCTGTGAAGTGAATTTTTGAATCTCAGCATCTAATACCTTTACAACAACCAAATAGTTTTTATTAACTAAAGCAATTTATTTTAAGACTTTTAAGAAAAGAATGATCAAATTTTTACTTATGGTTCACAAGTTATAAGCTTCGAAATATTTTGGGAGAAAGGTTCACAGGTAACTCAGTGACTTATCTGTGAACTTTAAGTGAGCATATCTGCAAAATGGCTGTACCGATTTTGTTCATTCATTTTTCAAAAATCATAAAAAATTCAATAGCAAATACTATTATCAGAACTCAAAAAGTAGAAAATTGGCTGTTCAGTCCCTTTAAAACTAGAAGGAAAATTAAAGAGATTGAAAACTTTGTGTGTTGATCTATTTCACGTAGTGTACAATTTTTGAAAGTGGGGTCAATCATTCTGGTGACTGCTAAGAATCCTCGCTGCGCTATAAATCATAATAAAAGGAAGGGGACAGATTACAGACGAAATCTATTACTTGCTTTGTTTTTAATAATCAAATAAGGCATGAATAAAAATATGAGGATAATCTTCCAAAAATACTACATGAAATTGAGTCGAACACAAAGTCTTCAATTCCTATAATTTTCCTTCTATAGTTTTATACTAATTTTCTCCTGAAGCGATGCAACTGTATTACATAGTCTATATACAATACCGTTCCTTCTCTTCAGAAGAAAATTAGGCTTGATGCGGTCGTGATATCGTTTATGATATTGGAACGAAATATTTTATTCTCCTGTTCGCAATTTTGTCGAGTTCATCTTCAAAAATGCGATCTAAAGAACCTGTTGACTCATCTGTTTGTTCTTCTTTGCGATTTCAAGACTGTATATACTATAAGATCTACTGAAACTGGAAGAAAACATCCTAAAACTTATATTTTCCATTTATTAACATTAGAGAAATAAATGTAACTAATATTGTAATTAATATATGAAAATTTCAGCTATTACAGTTGAAAATACAAAGTCAGAAATGACGAAAAAAGCGGAAGTCCGCCGAAAAGCGGAAAATCACATCACTGTAAATATTTATAATCAATTACTAATACATTTGACATTTCCGAAAAAAAAAATCAATAGCCAAAAATATTTATCACTTATAAAAAATACAACGATAACCCTTAATCGACAGAAAGAAAAGAGGTGTGATGAGTACGAATGTTTCAAGAGGAGGTGGGGGGGGGGGGGGGGAGATAATTACGTTACCATGGATATTCTTCTTGAATGAAGTACATAGTCCTGTACCCCCTCCTATGATGATGGTTGATGTGAGGACTAATCCCCCCTTCTCTCTCTCTCAGTGAAATGGTGTTCATCACGGTAAGCCAGTTAATCCGTACGTGACTCAATGAGATCCTATACAGCTGCCAGTGAGGGACCGAGAACGATGAAAAGGATACTTTCCCTCTATGAAAGCATGACTTACTGCAACCATTTGGTCTTTCAACCTAATACTTCTCCTCCCCCCCCCTCCTTCGACACCCACCTACTCTCTCTACCTTTAGATACCCCCCCTTTTTGACACAATCAAAATTCATTCTTTTTTTTTTTAATTCGCTAGTTTTTTTTATTTTTGAAGGTGGACAAATTTATTGGTAATTTGGTTGTTTTGGTTTGGTATATTGGTCAAGGTGTTATTTTTTTATTTGAGGAATATTTATATTACATTTTGTTTAAATTTTCGATGGAAGAGTGAAAACGATATTTGATTGTCAAGTATGTTCAACTTACATTTACCTTCAGAAATTTAAAATATGATCAGTCTTATTCGATTTCTATAGTTACTCATTTTAATTACATCGTGATTTACTCTAGCACAAGCCAATATTGTGAAGTTCTAAATTTAAGCAATAAATTTATCATGAAACAAAGAACAAAAATTCAGAATTTCTTCAACACCTGCTACGTATACTGTACAAGGCAATGACATTTTAAAACCCGTCTGCAGTATGTAACATAATGTACAGGGTTATGGGACGCTTTTTTTTAGAAAGTCATATTTTCTGAACTAATGAAGCGAGGAAGTCGAAATAAATACCATGTGAAAGATCTCGTTCTGTTTTAAAAAAATATGTAGTTTTATGGACATCCATAGATTCCATACCATATCGCGACCGCTACGGCCTTCCATATAAAATTTGCCGCTGATGGAAGTTTCTATTACGATTCTAAACTAAAAATTGGTATTTTTCCCTAAAGCAGCAACAAAATAATATTTTTTTAAATTTATTTAAAAATTATTAATAAACTATATAACATAATATTTGTTACTCCTTTGTATCCTCTATTTATTATTAAAAAAAATATTTCCTTTCTTTTTCTTGTCGTTTTCATAGGATATCATATTTTTCTTTTCCACTGTAACAACTGCCATTCACGATTTAGTTTATATCTAAGGCCGTAGTGGTCGGAATACCCTATGAATTACCTTAAAGCCATATATATTTGGAAAGAAAACAAGAAAATCTTTAACATGCTTTTTGTTTCGTCTTTTTATCTTCATTATTTCAGAAAATATTACGGTCTATAAAAGCGTCCCATTTTTTGGACCACCCTGTATAGATGTCGTTTATAATAAATTATTCTCTAACGTCCTACAGTTGTGATTACCAGCATATACAATGTTTTGATTGTTTATGAGTTTCAATTCAGAGTTTAAATTCTGATCTTTAGTTTCTGTGAGATTTTTTTTATTAACGACCATAATTATATTTATACGATATTACCTTTTGTGTACTGTTCTCTTTTGCCTTTTCTAAATGACTATATTTAGATGTCTTTGGTTGATTTCTGAATCTACAATTTTAAAAAAAAAACATTAATTCAGCTGCATTAAGTGTGATCGTATGATACTGATAATTTTATTGGGTCTATGTTTATCATGTCTATTTAGTTTTAGGGTATTAGCAGTATTTTTTATTCGAGCTTTATTATTATTATTATTATTATAGTTTTATAGAGTATTCTCATGAAAATTGTAGATTAGTGTATAAAAATACTGTATTCTATAGTGTTATATCAAAATTGTAATTCTTTGTAACATATTATGTGGCTATGGGGAAGAGAGGGCCATGAGTCCTATCTATAGTCACTCAAATAAAGATATTATATTATTATGAATGATTCTAGAAATCAAAGAAAACTGTTGTAGTATTGCAGTATAGTCGTATACACACGTTTCCCGATACTTCAGTACATTCTTGAAAGAAATATAGATTTGAGTAATTACGTATACTCTACAGCATTTGACACTAAAGGAGAGTAGTTCTAAATCGTTTTTCACCAACAGATGGCACCTGCTGTATAGTTCTTGAAGATCAATTCACAATAATTTTAGTTAATTTTTCTCATTAAACTGGAAAATGTATTTCAATCTAAAATTTATTTCAAAGTAATTATAACTTTGAAAACTGTTAAGTTATCAGAAGGAATGTTATAGTTGATAATATCTATTATTAAAAAATGTGCAATACAAGCACGCTACACTAAAATAGGAGTTCTATTAACAAAAAAATTAGTTAGCAAGTTACATCGGGTTTTCGTCTATTTTCAATATTTGTAGGTTGCTTCACCTTGTGATGAAAAAGCGGCTTTTAAAAATAACATATTTATATCCGCGGTACTAAGACCATAATACAATAAAGACAAGGGAGTTATTAAGTTTGTTGTTATTCTGTTCATCTTGCAATAAGTTTAAATATTCCTTCAAAATTTAAATTAAATCAACACACACAAAAACAAAAAAGTAACATACTCTCAAGAAAAAGGAATCCTCAATGAATGATTTCAGCATTGGTTATTTTATAGGCAAACAGATGACTTGCATATATTTAAAAAATGTATAATATTAATAAAGATTCATTCAGCAAAATCTAGGTCTCGCGGATCAATTTCGCTTCAAAGATCGAAGACTCAATTTCGGGCCATTTCTAAATAGTATAAATGAGGAAAGTCAAAATAAACTTTCACGTACTATACAGGTATATTATTTGCTTCAAATAAAAAGTACTGTATTATTATACCAGAGATTATACCACTCCTCCAGTTGATGAATTGAAATGCAATAATTGGGGTGTGAGATACGAATATTTGTAAGCGTTGATATTTATAGCTTTAAAAGTTCACAAATAGAGTGCTTTGAACTCGTGTATCATAAATATAAAAACATCCTTCCATCGAACTTATGTTTTTGCAGGAAAAATAACATAACGAAAATGCAGTTTCTGTTTCCGAGAGTGCTCATCTAACTTATTTTTTGTTTTGAATTGAAAGACTAGATGGTACTTCTCACTTTACTAAAATTCACTTGAACAGTTGAACAAACATATTCATATTATGATCTTAAGACTGTTACCATAACTGCAGTATTTGTATCTCGATAAACACTATAAATTAATTATTTCATAATTATGAGATTTACTGGTGTGTTGAAGTTTCAATCTCTGCATAATATCTTGAATCTTGAGGACAAAACCAAAGAATTCACATTATCTGTTCCAACGACAACAGAAGTCATAACCTGGTATGAAATTAATGCAAGTGTAATTTTGAAACTTGCAAAGTTTAGCTCTGTGATATGAAAAGTTCGAATATATCCAGCAGTCAACAGGTCATATAAAATACCTTGAAAGGTTCTCTAAAGTATATAACAGCATAGATCATTATCAATTCCGACGCCCCAGCACGAGCGAACATAGAATTAAGTTCTTCTATACAAGGAATTATAAAATCTGAAGAAAAGTTAATGAACTTGTATAATAGTTACCGTGAGCATCTACCCCTCCTAATTTAGTAGGAATTGACTGTAACATTGCATGGTGAAGACAAATAAACAATCGGTATTGAACAGGAGTTCGTAATTATATACAGTAGCAGATGGTCTACAGCAGTTTGTAATATTTAAATAAGTTATATACGTAACAGATAATACAGTAGTTATATAAATACGAACATCAGCACGTGACATATATATTACAAGCAGACATTTAACTCTATTACTGAGCAGACTCAGAAATCATAGTTTGTTACACCCATAATTGCTAGTGCATAGACGAAATAACTAATATTAGGTATTTCGTTCATGTGCAAGTGTTCCATTATGCTGCTATATAGTTTACCATATACAGTTGCTCATTTGTCAAGATAATAGTATTATACAACTTTGTTATTTCACATTGATACTAACAGACTGCTGTTGATGAAGTATATTTAAAATCACAGCAAAGTTTGTGGCAAACCACTCGTATCAGTTGCAAACATACGTTGTCAACAATAGAAACGATTTCGTGGGTATAATATACACATTAAATAACATTAATTTTTAATATAATATTTCATTACTTCGCGCTTCATCACTGTAATATTGCCAACTTAGCAAACAAGAAGTTTTGAAGACAGTAAATAATTTACTGTCTGATAATAATATAACAAGAAGTTTTGAAGACCGTAATAATAAATCTATATTTTATTCTTATAATTTGCAGACCATACTGCTATAAAAAAATGGTAAGCTGATTTTGTAAGATTTCATTATAATGATGGTTTCACGAACTGAGTTCACCACAATGCATAAACATTCCACAAACACTAAACATAGGAATAGCTTCAACGCATTAATAACTCACATAATAATATTTCCCCATATACCATTCCGACTTCATAAAATCGTTTTAAAATTCTATATGCCATCAAAACCATATAAAACAAACATTACAAACATATTCATCCTCACACGTCTACACTGTATAATAAATTCCTCGATTGTGGAACAACCCAGCAGAACATAAAAGCCAATACCTCCACAAAAGGGTTTTTGTCAAACGATTTGTGAGGCTAGAAAAGCACGAATCACCCTAAACCACTAATGACAAATACTTCAAATAACAACTCGCTAAACACACAAAAATGTGATAGTTAATACCATGAATCAAATTATAAGCTTAAATCAGATTAATTCCAGATTAGAACTGAATATATAGAGGAATGTTATTGATTAGTCAGAGAGGTTCATCATTGAATAATACGATATATTCCTGTTTCTGGTAATAAATTTATTTGCAAGTTAAGTCATTGTTAATTCATTTTGCTATTGCGTGAATGTAAAAGAATAAATATCCAGTGAGTTTCATTTTTTATTTTTATTTCCATGTAATTTGACCATCAGTGATGAAGAAATACTAGCAAGTATACATAATCTGTAAATAAGATTAAATTATGTTCATGAAAAATGCAGAAGTAAGCTGGTTATACTCAGCAGGACTACATAGCAATATGAAGTAAGCGTTCGAAAGATCATTGAATGTCCACATAATTCAATAAATAAAATATGAAATTTGAATCGAATATATACTGAGGCATAACAGCTTTCTCAGTGACATGAAATGGAAATTTAGTTTATTAAACTGAATCCCCAAGCTGCCATCAAAGCGAGATAAAATATGTACTCCTAACAGGCATGGATTTAGTGTCATCAGCTCTATATACGACGATAATAGAGAAAACAAGAGGAAAAACAGAGGCTGATCATGTAAATAAGAAACCAAATATCTGCATTCTCTCATTCTCTGTAAATGTCATACATATTTAAACGAAATGTTTATCATTTTTCAAATTTTTCAAGATTTTCCCCGTTTACTGTGTCTCCGATCCTGACCACCAAGAATTTGTTTTTATTCCATAAAACATCCTTCCCTTGAACCTTGTTTCGAACTGACTCTTCGTGAATGGTTGAGGGAAATGAATGCAATACAACCGAGGAAGTTCAGTGAAGAATTGCAGCGGAATATTGATCTCACGTAGTTATTAACTTTTGACAGAACAAGCAGTCTCTACCATTTTATAGTTAACGCAGTCTAATAGTAGTTTGTGCATTTCTTTATTTCTATCCATTTATTTCGTCGGAATGACTGACATGTAAGATATATACACAGTGGCCAAAAAAAAAAAAAAATAAACGGACCGATTTTGGAACACTATATTATTCGGCAACAGAGTAAGATATTCATATAAAAAATATAACGTTTTGAAGCACATGAAAACATCTTTCATTTGGTGTATAAAACTTCAAAATGAATTTTTCAAAACACTTAAAAAATGGTATTCATCACAGCGTAAAACGTAAAACATCAATGAGTAAAAACTATTTAAAAAGGTACAAATATATTTTTAATTACATTTGCTAACTTTAAATATAAATTACTGTAACCACACACCCTCATTATAATTTTTATAATTTCCAAATTTAATCCTGAAAGAAATCATTGACATATTTCTACAGACATATTGATAATGTAATACGTGGTATACAGAACATTACTTTTGGAGTGTTTTTGAAAAATTGAATATTAAAAATGTTGTTATTTGAATTTTCAATTTATACAGTATATACCAAATTGAAGCTGTTTTCAAGGGCTTTAAAATAAGCTATTGCTTATTTCAATATCTTATCCGGTTGCCGAATAATAGTGTTTGGGAATCGGTCCTGTTGTTATTTGGGCCACCTTGTATATTTAGCACTATTTTCAAATGCATGATTATAAAGATATTGGGTGCTCTGGGAGTTCTAAGGTATCATAGGAAGAAAATTAGATAAATTTTCACACAAAATTTGTGAATTTGTACAAATGGGACAATATCAACTGATATGCTATTATTAAAAGATCACCATTACATTTTTGAATTAGCATATTTAATGAAGTTGAGTTTATCCATTAAACTTTTGTGTAGAGGAAATGGATAAGGGAAATTATTTTTTTTTATTTCTTTTAAATTTTTAACCAGCATCTGATAAATGTTCCAAGGATAAATTCAAGAATTTCATCTAATTTTTTTTAACATTTTATATTTTCCTTTTTGAAAACCGAAATATAGTTAGAGACGACATTGATTGTATCTTATAGAACATATTTCGTTGACTTGTCTAATTTTGGTGATCATTTTGTGAATGTTTTCATTTTTTCATACTGTTTCAATGTTAATATTAAGATGGTTTTACCCCTAGCGGTCGATTATTGGGATAGTATTGGGATAGTGGCATAGATACAACTTTTAAGCATGATTAAAAATGGTGTGGCAGGTTGGCGAAGT